>CM067365.1:15629091-15650924 GCA_034401795.1 Chaetoderma sp. LZ-2023a
ACGACACGACGATGTTTTACACTCAAGGCCAAAAAAAAAGGTCCATTTTTAGATGACGAGAAGACAGTTTTTTGTAAATTTACCATTGAAATAACTGGCTCAATAATCGAGCCAGTCATTCCAGTGGTAAATTTTCAAAAAGAGTCTTCTCTTAGTCTGCAAATGGACATTTTTTGGATGAAAATTCAAATTACTTAAACCAGATTTGAGTGTGTTAATCAATAAACTACTGTCATTATCCTGAGTACCTCTTAATCCTTTGAACACGAAATACAAAATATATGATAAATCGCTTAAGAAATATTATCATGAATATTTTGAAACTAATTTGACTGGAACCAGTTTCTGTCATAAGCAGCAATAGGCAGAAACATGTTCCAGTTGTATTTGTTTCAAAATATTCAACAGCTTACCAGTACAGTTGCCGTGACATTGAGATACTGGACCCCTAGGGTTAAACGGGTTAAATATGATAGCTCAATTACACCGACATATTTATCGAATGCTGGGTCCATGCTTGTCTAGTTATGATAAGAATATCGACCTGAATAAAAATGTCTATTTTTGATAAGAGAATCTAGAGAAGATAATTGAACATTAGAGGAAATGAATCTAACCCTTCACACTGTAACACTCAAATTTGATCAAGAAAGGTTCCTATTGTCTCATTAGATACTCATTTGCAGTCGAAGGAGCAGGTCTGCGAGATCATCGTGATAGCTCCTCTGTGGCCCAGGAGCAGTGGTTTCGTGGCGAAAGAATGTGCTATGTATGTGTCACCATAACAAATAAAGATATAATAATCAATCGTTTAGTGGTTGTTCCTCATCGTCTTCTCATTTGTCCGGATCTGCAGTTCAAGAGATTATTTTTGAAAATTTACCCCTGAAATGGGTGACTCAGTCATTCGGATCTATTCCAGTGGTAAATTCTCAAAAATAGTATTCTCCTGGCCTGCAAATGGACATACAGTATAAGTAAATATTTTAATTTTTTGAATAAATTTAGTCATTAAAGGGGTTAAAGTAATCCCAAACTTATAAGCTCTACAAAGTTTGACTGAATACAGCCATAGAGGCAGCATTCTAACATTACCCTCCGCTTGGGACTGGCAGGGCATAGTGTATAGGTCTGAGGACAATAATCATGATAATAACATTGAAATCTTTCCGAAAAAGTTGGTCCCGATCCCAAGGAAAAAGCAGTTACCTCTCCTGGATGTAGAAATTGTTGGAGTGTAGCTTTCGTGACCATCTCGGTCACTTCTTCAGCACTAACTGACGGTCACTGGCAACGTCACTCTGGTCAGTTCTTGTGGAGTCATGTGACAGCATGGACTAGTAGACTGCTGGTATACGGTAGCCCTCGTCTCTGTTTATGGTTGGTTGATGCTTGTAGATTTCTATGGCCTCTTTAACCTTCCGTTTGAATAAGTTGGTCTCAATGTTGATGACCGAGGCACTGCTGGTGGGGATGACGTGGCCAGTGGATTCTGTATGCTCTGCCACAGCTGAGTTGGAATTGATTTTAAGATGTTTTTTGACTCTGGTGCTGAGAGACTTTTTGGTTTCGCCTATGTATGTCCCCTCACATTGGTTACATTCGATCTTGTAGATGACTCCAGAGCGTTCATCTGTGGTCAGTTTATCTTTGGGTCTTACTAGTTGTGATCTTAAGGTGTTGACAGGCTTGTGGTAGGTTTTGATGGGATAATAATCCTTATATGGTTATATTTATCCACTTCCAGGCCAATATTAGAATGCTGCACACTGCGGCAGAGAAAGGGCGTGTGTGCATCATAGAGACAATGCCGGATACTGTGTATTTAATCCAAGGCAAGGATGAGACAGGTATGGGCATGCTTCACAAGGCAGTACTCTATCAGCATCTGGAAGTCGTACAGTGTATTGTGAAGCATTATCCAGCAGTCATTAACACACCTGACCAGGTAACTTTATCCCACAGTCATTAACATACCTGACCAGGTATTAAACCTTTAACCTTTACCACTCTGATGTCAAAATTGTTGATTTTCCAATTAAATTAAAAGATTGACTGGTGTTCATTTTTCAAGAAATTTGGTGGAAGACGTTGCTGTCTATGACAGCAACATCGTCCACCAAAATTGAGAAAAATAATATACACCCGTTTCTTTGCTATTGACTCAATAGAAGATAGAATATTTGCATCATAGTGGTAAGGGTTAATTTTTTTCAGAGAATATATCCATTTGCAGACAAGAGATAATTTCTTAGAGTTTACTATTCAAATGACATTCTAGTGATCATAGGTTTTCAAAAATAGCATTCTCTGGTGTACTAGGGTTAGTTTTATACGTGACAAATGAAAACTTCTGTACCAGTCGTAAAATTGTCTACCTCACAATCATTAGGCAGATGCCCTCCTAATTAACATCAGTCATAAAAGTTACATGCAGAAAGATGATGGTGTTGACCTGTGGTCCTAATGACAACTTGTGCTAAAAGAAACACCTGGCCATTATATGTGAGCCCTGAAGCAATCTTTGACCCTTTAACAATCAAATTTGTTCAAGTAAATTTCAATTTTCTCATAAAAAAATGTTCATTTGCAGTCCTTGAAATTCGGACAATTTTGAACAAAAATGCTGTAGCAGAACTGGTTCACCACGGCACTACCACAGCATTTAAAAAAAATTCATTAATTATAATCTTTGTTCTATTTTTGGTGCATTGTAGAACCTTGCTTTAATATGACATGATTGATACCTTGTATCTATGATAAAATCACATTTAAGTATCTAGGCCTGAAATTTTCTTCCACGGCAAATATTTGCTGTGGCAAATTAAACTTTTCCACGGCTTTTACCACAGCTTTGCTGATTACTGTACTGAATTTCAAGGGGTAAATTTGCGGACCAAGAGAAAATGACCCCTGGAATGACTTGCTTGATTATCGAGCCAGTCATTTCAGTGTTAAATTTTCAAAATTAGTCTTCTCTTGGTCTGCAAATAGACATTTAGCAGGACCACTATACAAGCCATTTTTGGCAGGCTTGAAGGTTAACGAGTTAATGGCAATGGTCTAGACTGTTTTTGAAAATTTACCAATGGAATCACTGGCTCGGTAACCAAGCCAGTCATTCCAGGTGAAAAATAGTCATCTCCTGGCCTGCAAATGTATATATTCAATTACAACATAATTGTGATTTTCTGTTTGTCTTTTGTTGGCCTGCAGATGAGCAAGAGTTTGGAATTTATTGACCAATATTGATCATTGAAGCATTACTGTCAACTTGCAGGCCAAGAAGTATATTTTAAAGCTTTATCACTGGAATGACAAAGTCGGTAACCAGCTTAGGAATTTCAGATGTAAATTTTGAATAATATTCTTCCCCGTACCTTCAATACAAAATAACAAGAGCCCGTACCTTCAATACAAAATAACAAGAGCCCGTACCTTCAATTCAATATAACAAGAGCCGGTACCTTCAATACAAAATAACAAGAGCCCGTACCTTCAATACAAAATAACAAGAGCCCGTACCTTCAATACAAAATAACAAGAGCCCGTACCTTCAATACAATATAACAAGAGCCCGTACCTTCAATTCAATATAACAAGAGCCCGTACCTTCAATACAATATAACAAGAGCCCGTACCTTCAATACAAAATAACAAGAGCCTGTACCTTCAATACAAAATAACAAGAGCCCGTACCTTCAATACAAAATAACAAGAGCCCGTACCTTCAATACAATATAACAAGAGCCCGTACCTTCAATTCAATATAACAAGAGCCCGTACCTTCAATACAATATAACAAGAGCCCGTACCTTCAATACAAAATAACAAGAGCCCGTACCTTCAATACAAAATAACAAGAGCCCGTACCTTCAATTCAATATAACAAGAGCCCGTACCTTCAATACAAAATAACAAGAGCCCGTACCTTCAATACAATATAACAAGAGCCCGTACCTTCAATTCAATATAACAAGAGCCTGTACCTTCAATTCAATATAACAAGAGTCTGTACCTTCAATACAATATAACAAGAGCCTGTACCTTCAATACAATATAACAAGAGTCTGTACCTTCAATACAAAATAACAAGAGCCCGTACCTTCAATACAATATAACAAGAGCCCGTACCTTCAATTCAATATAACAAGAGCCTGTACCTTCAATTCAATATAACAAGAGTCTGTACCTTCAATACAATATAACAAGAGCCTGTACCTTCAATACAATATAACAAGAGCCCGTACCTTCAATACAATATAACAAGAGCCCGTACCTTCAATACAATATAACAAGAGCCTGTACCTTCAATACAATATAACAAGAGCCCGTACCTTCAATACAATATAACAAGAGCCCGTACCTTCAATACAATATAACAAGAGCCCGTACCTTCAATACAATATAACAAGAGCCCGTACCTTCAATACAATATAACAAGAGCCCGTACCTTCAATACAATATAACAAGAGCCCGTACCTTCAATACAATATAACAAGAGTCCGTACCTTCAATACAATATAACAAGAGCCCGTACCTTCAATACAATATAACAAGAGCCTGTACCTTCAATACAATATAACAAGAGCCCATACCTTCAATACAATATAACAAGAGGCCCAAGGGCCAGTGGCACTCACCTGGACCATTAGCATTTGAACCATTTGCTTTTAAATGGATATGATGGATAATTTTTGGAAAATCCAAGATGGCCACCTAAAAAATTGACCAATCAAAATTCTGAATAGAAACTCTAGTCTAAACTTGATCTAGGATCACTCTATCCAAATTCAGTTGAAATATGTCAAGCAACTAAGGAGAAGCAGCGTTTTAACCATTTCCAGTAAATCTTTCATAAAATCTCAGATTTTCACCCAAAAAATTTATCAATCAAAATTCTGAATAGAAGTTCTAGAGACTACCACCATAGAATCCATTAATGAAATTTGGTTGAAATATGTCAAGCAGATAAGGGTAGCAATTTGAAAATTTCCGGTACATTTTTCATAAAATCTCATATTTTCACGGAAAAATTGATGAATCAAAATTCTGAATGGAAGTTCTAGAGTTTATGGCCATAAGATCCTAATTTGTTTAAAACCGGTCAAGATGGCAAGAAGAAGCAATTTGACAATTTCCGGTACATTTTTTATAAAATCTCAGATTTTCACCAAAAAAATTGATGAATCAAAATTATGAATGGAGGCTCGTGAGCCTATGACCATTGGGTCCTTTCAGCCAAATTTGGTTGACATCGCTCCGTATTGTAAGGAAAAGAAGCCATTTGACAATTTTCGGTAAATTTTTAATAAAATCTAGGCTTTTCACTCAAAATATTTACGCAACAAAATTCTGAATGGAAGTTCTAGAGCCTATGACCATAGGATCGTTTCAGCCAAATTTGATTGAAATCGGTCAAGCGGGTAAGGAGAAGTAGAAATTTGACAATTTCCGGTAAATTTTTAATAAAATCCAGGCTTTTCACTCAAAATATTTATGCAACAAAATACTGAATGTAAGTTCTAGATCCTATGACCATAGGATTCTTTCAGCTCAATTTGGTTGAAATCGGTCAAAATGGTAAGGAGAAGAAGCAATTTGACAATTTCCACTAAATTTTCCACCCAAAATATTTATGAATCAAAATTCTGAATGCAAGTTCTATAACCTATGACAATAGGATCCGTTCAGCAAAATTTGATTGAAATCAGTCAAACGGGTAAGGAGAAGAAGCAATTTGACAATTTCCGGTAAATTTTTAATAAATTCTAGGATTTTCACTCAAAATATTTACGCAACAAAATTCTGAATGGAAGTTCTAGAGCTATGACCACAGGATTCTTTCAGCCCAATTTGGTTGAAATCAGTCAACATTCTAAGGAGAAGAAGCAATTTGACAATTTCCGGTAAATTTTTAATAGGTAAGCTGTTGACTATTTTGAAACTAACTTGACTGGGTGCTGTTGCTGCCTATAACCTACGACCACAGGATCCTTTCAGCCAAATTTGATTGAAATCGGTCGAAAGGGTAAGGAGAAGAGGCAATTTAACAATTTCCATTAAATTTTTAATAAAATTAAAGATTTTGACCCAAAAGATTTATGAACCAAAATTCCAAATGGAGCTTCCAGATCCGAGCACAATAGCATCCTTTGACCAAAATTTAGTTAAGATTCGGCTATTGGTTAAGGAGGAGTAGCATTTTAAAGCAAAAGTTGATAGACGATGGATGGACGGAGTCGCCACGGCATAAGCTCACTTGGCCTTTCAGGCCAGATGAGCTAATGTTTTTCTTACTCAATCTTGACATTAAAGCCTGAATTCTCAAGTTGGTCAAAGATTACTTTAGCAGTGAGCTTGAAAAAGATCAATTTGCATGATAAGAGAAGACTGTTTTGAACATTTTACAACAGGAATGGCTGGCTCCATAACTAAGGCAGTCATTCCAGTGGTAAATTGTCAAAAATAATTTATGGCACTCAAATGGTCATAGCATTTTTCCCGGTGTATATGACGCTGTTCTATACTCAATATGCAAATTCGATGAAGGAGAGTGGGGTGGGTGGGGTGCATCCTATATTTAAGGACAAAGTTCCAGTCACATTTTTCTGCTCAAAACTTTTCTTCAAGACAACATTAAACTTTGGGTATAAAACGGTGTTTTGTGAGTAGGGAACACCTATATAACCAATACATGGTGCTAACCACTGTGAAGATGTGAAAAGTGGCGATAGGTTAGTTAAGCAGTCATTTTAAGTTATCAGTTTTCGCTTTCTTTAAAATTAAATTTTACTAAATTTCACAGCATCTTACACACAAGTATAAGAGTTTTTTATGTCCTATACATATGTGCAGCCTATCCATGGGAAAATACGGTACACTAAATTTTGAATTTCATGACCATTAAATGATTAACCCTTTAAAGGTCAAGCCGGCCGAAACCGGAATGTCCATTTGCAGGCCAACAGAAGACTATTTTTGAAATCTTACCACTGGAATGACTGGCTTGGTCTTGGCCAGGCCAATCGAGCCAGTCATTCCAGTGGTAAAATTTCAAAAATAGTCTTCTGTTGGCCTGCAAATGGACATTCAATAAGAACATTTTTTACATTTTTTTCATCAAATTTGACAATTAAAGGGTTACTTGTTTGCTCACTATTGCACTATTTAAGTTGGAGAGGACAGCACTTCATTATGCGGCAGCATTGCCAGATAGCGGCATGATCTACGAGGTACTCCTCAAAGCCGGAGCAGACAGATACACAGCAGATCTGGTGAGAATGACATACCTTTGGATTAGACGTTTACTAACGCGTATGAGAAGAAACACTATGCCGGTGGCATAGATAGAGGCGGGGCCAGGGGCGGGCGACGGCATCCCCATTTTGTGGGAAAATGTGTGTGCTTGTCAGAAATTTGGGAGGTTGGGAGGGTAGTTTGGGCCTATGCAGAATATTGCGACTGTTAGATGATTCCTTTTTAGAAAAGTTCTAATGTTTAATAAGATCCAATTTTCCATGTTTGAGAAACGTGCATCCCCGATTGCTATAAAGATGCTCATTTGTCACACAGGATGCGGGAAATTGCTTCTCAGAGCATATAATTTTGAAAATTTTCCTGTGGAGGAGCACCGGAACTCCCGACATAGGGAGGGGGGTCACCCACTCTCTGACCCTAACCACCAAACCCCCCCCCCCCAACCCCCCCCCCCCCATTACCTGTATCCGCATAAAAAAAATTCTGTGCTGTCTGAAATTTCATTGTCAATTGCACCCCTCCTCCCCTACCCCCACCCCGCCAACCAAAAGCTATCTATGCCACTGCACTATGCTACAGAAAGTAGACCTCTGAAAGGGGTGTATGTACATTTAACCCTCAACAACACACGAACCGAACAAAAATGGCATCTGAACTGGTCTTTAATGTGTCCATTTGCAGACCAAGAGGTTATTTTTTCAAAATTTATCACTGGATAGTGATAATTTCAAAAATAAGTTTCTCTTGGTCGGCAAATGAACATCTTCTTTAAGAAATTTTTATTTTATTTAAACATTTAAGGGTCAAATGGTTGAGGCTCTTGACCCTACATGCACATCATGTACTTAATTCTCAAGCGATTTCAACATATGTGCCCTAAATAGCTGAAAATAATTTCAAGCCTACTGGCTGAATGATGATGAAAGGCCTACTTAGCACTTTTAATACACGTCGCAGCTTTGGGCTAAGATGCAACCATACCCCAAGTTTGGTGAACGTATTAATGTTTTGAGAATAGACTGGATAATTTATTTGAACTTCTTAATGCTGTGAAAAGTAGGTCAGTGACCTACTTTTGCTACATGACACAGCTTTAGTGCAAGGTTGTGTTTATGAAAACCTGTTGAGACTACAGCAAGGACACTCTATAAATATGACACAATTGCAAGGCCATTAAAGTAATAAATATCTTTCCACATTGGCCCACGTACTTGACAAAATTGTTAGCATGTGGGTGGGTGGCTGTGTTGTCGTGCGAGCAACTATGCATGCACGTGTGTGTGGGCGGGCATGCGTGCGTGTGTGCATGCATGATACTAGATGACTACAGGAACATCTTGATCTGCGGTAAATCTTTCCAGAAATAACGAAACATGCCACCATTGTGAAAAATGTGCAGGTGGCTAAAACACCAGAGGGTGGTGTAGTAGTATGGAGGAGGGGGGGAGGGAGGGAAGGTCACTATATCTAAATTGAGCTAATAATAGTTTTCTCTAAGCCTGCAAATGTGTATTTAATAAGAAATAATTTTAACTATCTTGACAAGTCATGATCATTAAAGGGCCAATTACACTTTTTCCCAGGCTGGTAACATGGCAGAAACATACAGGGAGCGTCCAGATCTGGTGAACATTGATGAGATATGCGAGACGATAGAAATGGTCCATCGCAGAGAGACACGCACAAGCTACAAATTCCCATTAATAAAAGTGAAAAAGCATCCTGAGAAACACTCTGTTGGAACGAATACTAACAGCGTAGATGCAAGACACGCGATGGGCATGACAATGACAAAAGCTACAGATACCGGAAGTTCATCAAACTCTACGTATTCAGATATTACTGTTTCTGAAGATATGGCAATGCAAAGTAATAACAACACAACGGCAAATAATAGCCAAGTCTCCGGACAAAGTAAAAAAAATGAAATTAAAGTTAAAGAAAATTCTCGATTGTCTTCCAAGAATCCCGCTTCTTCTCGTATAAGCAATAAAGTTCCTAATGGACCAATACCTTTACCTGTGCTTCATTCTGTTAAACAGAAAGCACAGCGAACGCGATCAAAATCTCCGACAAAAAAAATAAATGTCAATACTAGTCAACCGAAACAAGTGCAGAAACCAAAAGGCAAAAAGACGCAAGTGAAAGATAAGCTACCGGAGAAGCCTGTAAATAGTTTTATAACATCGCAATTATATTACACAATTGTGAACAATGACATCAAACAGATGGAGCAAATTCTGGAGGCGTGTTCAGATGATTGGAATGAAGCAGACATTGAAACGGGAAATTCATTTCTTCATTTGGCAGTAATGCATAACTGTAGCTGGGAGATTATCATCGACCTTCTCTCGAATGTGGATATAACTAGGCGTAACTATCGTGGTTTTACGGCTTTCGATACAGCGCTTCGGAAGGAAAACAATGGTGAAGTAATCACAGAGTTTGTGCGCTTTATTGAAGGCACAATTAGAACTGGTGATGTTGAGACCCTAGAAGACTGGTCAGTTCAAGGATGGTCAGTCTGGCCAGATCCTGAGTCATTTTATGTGAAGGAGCCAGAAATACTCCAAGATTTTCTCATTTCAAGATCAATATTCCAGGTGAGCTCATATTCACATGCTATGTTCTAGCCTGCCCACACCCGTAACCCTCTGAACCAGAAATATTGAATTAAAATACTCATTTCTAATTTAATCAGTATTCTATAGAACATTTCGAAACTAATTTGACTGGGAGCTGTTTTTTATTTTTTATTTTTTTAAAAGATATTTTATTGTAACATTAGTACAATTGGATTGGGCAACAAGTTCTAACAACTTAGTATAGTCGTCTCCCTACAAGATAATTAAAAGGCGCTATTGGCACTTGACAGCCACAGGTTCCTGTTAAATTAGTTTCAAAATATTCAACAGCATTCCTGCATAGTTAATTTGAAATTTTAGATTCTGGGAATTCATGGTTCAAAGGGTTAAGGACCAATCAGATTGATCAATCTCAAGACATGAAATATGCAGAACTAAATGCAATGCGATGGTTCTTTTCTTAAAATGTCATGATCGTAGTCATTGTGCCGCATATTATAGATAAAATCATAAGCATGTATACAAACTAGTTGTAACAATGAGATTGGCCTTTGATCTAAACAAGTAATCTCAATGTCCTTGAGCCGCTTTATTGATATCGAGACAATATAACAGGCAGCTAGGGATGGAGGGAGAGAAAGAGAGGGAGGGGGGGTGAGAGAGATAGAGAGGTACGTATATATGGGTGTGAGGGAGGGAGTGTGGGGGGGGGGATGGAGGGAGGGAGAAAGAGATGGAGGGAAGGGGGAGGGGAGAGTGAGAGAGAGAGAGAGCTCACAATGACCTCTGTCCTTGACCTTTTAGTAGGTGACCTCAATATTATACAAATAAAATCTCTGCGACAGCATTACTCCATTTACTACTAATGATATGAATTTAATACGTTGAAAAGTTGTTAGTTTCAGTGATGCATACAAGCTATACATACCTCCGATTACGCTTATATATATTTGGCCAGCCAAAAGAAATAAGCTACGCTTGCTTGAAATAAAATCATATCCCATGATGTATCATTCGATAAACGCACACACCCAGCCACCCCACCCATGTACGCTTATATAAACACACATACATCGACACACACAAACACACGCACACGTGTGCACACAAGCACGCATGAACGCACACACGATGAGAGTCCACAGGTTTTACTTTCGAAAGCAAATCTATGCCTTAATTCTTGACAATCATACCAGCTGAAGCCAGGCTCTGTAATATATACCAAATCAGACGTTTAATAGTAGAAATACCTGAAAACAGTTTGAGAAATAATCTATATTTTAACACAGGATTTGGTCTGCAAGTTCCATCAAGCGACAATGGAAGGCGACATACTATTTCTTCGGATGCTGCGGGATGCTGTGATATTGTTTAAGACTAAGGACCAAACAGGGCTGACTCCGCTCCATAAAGCCGCTATTCGTGGTCATCTGGACGTTATAACCTTCCTGGTCGATGAAGTGCCGGAGACTATCGTACTAAATGATCAAGTAGGCAACTACGACTAAACATGGGAGCTAACTCCGACTCATGAAAATTTTGTTGTAATGTTTAATACTTTTACCGATGAACTTCCCATATCTCATTTTCAAGACAATCATAGAGGAAAACCGTTGAATATTTTGAAATTAATGTGACTGGAAGCCATTGCTGCCTTAGGCAACTTCCAGTTAAATTAATTTCAAAATATTCAACGGAATAAGTGAAATCTGTTCGAATGAGTTTTAGCGATTATCTTTATCACATATATGCCAGTATTTAAAATTTTCGGTCCGATTCTCAGGTCATTTTTCTTTCCATTGCACACTATCTTTCTGTTATCGCAATAGAGCTTAACTACATGTGCTACGAGTCCTTACTAATATACATCAGAATATAGACACAAACTCAGCATCTTATTATTCCAGGTTGAAAATTGTGTTTAATTTATCCTCTAAAACTTCCGAGGTATCAATTAAAATTTGTTATATAACAATGTTACACGTGTAATTGCTATGTGATCGCTGTCAGGAAAAATCTGTGTTAAGTAATGCATTGCTCGTGACATTATAACATCATTAGCATTTGAAATATATTATCTGATGCTGCACAAGGTGGATAGAAAATAATATGTTATGGTTTAATAAACATTAGGCAATTATTAAGAATATATAAACTTGCTTCTGTTATAAATATTAATTAATTAATTAATTAATTAATTAAATTAATTAATATTCGCAAAAAATGTCCAGCTGATAAATAACTTAACACTTTAACCCTCAAATTTGTTCAAGAAAATTCAAATTTTCTCAGAAAATGTTCATTTGCAGACCAAGAGACCATTTTTGAAAATTTACCACTAGAATGACTGGCTCGGTTTTCAAAAACAGTCTTCTCTTGGTCTACAAATGGACATTTCTCAGGACCAATGCAAAAGCT
Source organism: Chaetoderma sp. LZ-2023a (assembly GCA_034401795.1). Lineage (NCBI taxonomy): Eukaryota > Metazoa > Mollusca > Caudofoveata > Chaetodermatida > Chaetodermatidae > Chaetoderma > Chaetoderma sp. LZ-2023a. The sequence goes on from CM067365.1 coordinate 15,641,355, forward strand.
ATTTTTGTCTTATATGAGTGTTAAAGAGTTAACACGGTTCCAAGACAAACACAGAAAGATAATATTAGTCAGCAAGAAACAGTCTTCCAATACAATTATGTTCAAAATATTCTGCAGTACCGGGTACATTTTATTTATGTTTTGGAAACATTTAAAGTTATTTATGAGCAGTAAGTACTTAGTAGTACTGTAGCCACATCTCAGAACCAATAGTCTCTTTTCTTTCTAGTATGATCGCATTCCTGTACATTATGCCGCTATTTTCCATGGAATTGGTGATATTTACCAGCATTTGATCAACAATGGCTCGGATATACACGTAAAAGATCGGGTAACTACTATGAAACGATATGTACATTGGATGTGTTGTGAACGTTATTAGAATCTCGAAAACTGACAAAAGACATACATATGTATATATATATATATATGACCAACTTATGAAAATACCAATGTAGATATAGTGATGATGAAAATCAGTTTGCTGCTCTATGCTACACCATTTCTACATTGGTATTTTCATAATTTGGTCATCATGACATTGACCTTTTGAACCCAAAATCAGCAGGGTTCTTCTGGGTATAATTGGCTGACCGGCATGGTAGATGTCTTCAGAACTTGAGAAACAAGTTTTCGGACAATACTTACATGTCCGAGTCTCCCCAACACAGACTTTTCTATGACCTTGACCCCCAGACTGCAAAGTCATGATGGCTCTTTGGAATATCAAGGGAAACCTCTCACCAGCGTTATTTTAAAATCTTCCATTATAGATGAATTATCATGGTGGACAGACACACAGACAGACAGGCTAATAACCATAGTCTTGTAATACTTTGACATGAGACTAATAATTGGGTCATCACAACATTGATCCTTGACCTTTTGACCCACAATAAAAATATAGTTCATTAGGGTTTAAAAAGAGCAAACCTATGGCCAATTTTGTTGAACAGACCTTCAATATATTTGAATGCAATTTATCATGTGGTAACTCAATTTCAATAATTACCACACCATGACCTTTATCTTTGACCTTTTAACCACACCATATATAAATAGCATTCGTCAGGACAACACTTTAGACATGCGACGTAAATCTACTGACACACTTAGACACACAGACACAACAAGCTTTGTTCAATTTTTCAAATTCTCCTTCAGATTGGAAACACACCATGTGACTATCTGCAGCTGAGCGATGACGCCCCGGTGGAACTCCAGCAGATCAAGGCCAATGTAAGTGAGCTAATACACGGAGAAGAGCAATCTCATCCAGGTCAAAGGTCATCAGAGTTACCATGGAGTTACTGGAAGCTTGTTACAATCAATGCTGGTCAGAACAGTATCACGGGTAAGTTAAACAAGTTTCTTATTAATAGAGTATTTAACACTTTACCCCTAAAATTTGTTCAAGAACATTTTAATTTCCTCATAGAAAATGCTCATTTGCAGGGCTAGATTATTTTTGAAAGTTTATCACTGGAATGAATGGCTCACTTGTGGAGCTAGTCATTTAAATGGTAAATTTTTTAAGCCTCTTGCAAATTGACGTTTCTAAAGACCACTGCAAAAGCCGTTCTTAGGCTGCTAATTTGTGGGTTGGGGGGGGGGGGGGCAGGGCAGATGATGGACACTGGTCAGACATTAATCTTACAAACACCCATCTTAACCCGTTAACATTTAAGCCAGACAAAAATAGCCTTGTGAAATGTCCATAACTGCAGAGCAAGAGATAACTATATTTTTGAATATTTACCATTGGAATGACTCGCTCGATAACCGATAAAATTGACATTATTAAAAACAGTTTTGAAGGTTAGACACCCATCTGTAATGCACAGCATCTTGTGACCACCCACCCCACCCTGAACCACACACACACCCCACCGTCCCAAAAACATCCCCCAACCCCCCACCCCCAACACCCCAATAGGCAGGTGTCCAGTAGAGGTTTAATTTTAATAGTGTCTCGGATTTGCTGATCATATTAGCTCCTGAGCCAATAATTAAGATGATATTCAGAGCATATTCAATATTCATGCCTCCGCTTCCATTTCCATTATTAACACAGTAACCCTTTAAGCCTCAATCTGGCCAGAACCGACCTTTGTAGTGGGCTTAAGGAATGTCCATTTGCAGGACAAGAGAAGGCAATTTTTGAAAATTTCTCACTGGAATGACTGGCTCGGTTATCGAGCCAGTCATTTCAGTGCTAAATTAAAAAAATACTCCTCTCTCTCTCAACCTACAAACGGTCATTTCTCAAGAACACTGAAGAAGACATTTTTGTTTGTCTCGATACGTAACGGGTTAGCCAATGTAATTGCACATCCGAAGCAGACTATCTTAGGACATCAATCAATATGGATGTCAATTTATTAGACAAGTAATGTGTACTTTCTATTTATTGGATGCAAAATCAAAATTATGTGTACATGAAGGTGTATGTTTATGAGTGTCAATCAATAATTATGATGACTTAATTATAACACATTCCATTCAGTATGGATAAAGAGCTATATGATGTATTTAGCACACAATAGAGTTAATTAACCCTTACAACACTGATATCAGCCAAAAACGGCTTGTACAGTTGTTTTGAGAAATGTTCATTCACAGACAAAGAATATTTTTGAAAATTTACCACTGGCATGACTCGCTCAAAGGATGAACTGGTGTTCAAATTTCAACAAATTTGGTGGAAGATGGTGCTGTCGTAGACAGCAACATCGTCCACCAAAATTGTTGAAAAATGTACACCAGTTTCTTTGCTATTGACAAGGTAAGTGATAAAATATTGACATTAGAGAGGTAAGAGTTAAGAGAGATAACTAATGCTATCTATTAGTCGCTTATATGATTGAATTGACACAATAACATAAATAACAAAATGTGCCGCCATAAATACTGATCCTTTAATCCTCAAATTTCTTTTCTAAAAATGTAAATTTAGAAAATGTCCATTTTTGAAAATTTTACAAGTGGAAGGACGGGCTTGGTTACTGAGCCAGTCATTCCAGTGTAAAATTTTCAAAATTTGCAAATTGATATTTCTCAAGACCGCTACAGAAGCCATTTTGGTCGGCTTGAGTGTTAAAGGGTTAATGATGCACAGCATGGCTGGAAGGACAGATATCAGACGGACGAGTGGGCAGGCAGGCAGGCAGACGGGCAGGTATCACAATACCTGAGTACGCATCAGAGCTCACAAAAATGCCTCTAAAAATGTGTCATTTATACAACTGGCTGGTTTAAAATCAGTAAAAAGTGCTAAAACATTGCAATCTCTGTTGACAGTTGATAATTTCTTTGTGAGACTTAAGAGTTATCTCCCTTGGGTTTTTTTACAAGAGTTAGGTGATAACAATTAAATGCTCATGGAATTGTAGAAATAGCCTTCTAATTGCACAAATAGCTTGTAATACCTTATAATAGCCAATTATAGTACAATTCTAACTAGCTTATATTACAATCAATCACATTCCTATATAATAGCACTACAGTAAGTAGTCACTAAATGTTGCTACAGGTAACCAACCATATATGCTACATATAAATACCTGATAATTATTTTGAAAACAACTTGACTGGAAATCACTGCTGCCTTAGGCAGCAAGGATTTGCAGTCAATTTGTTTTCAAAATATTCAAGATCAATTTCCAGTCAAAGCGTTTGCAAAATATTAAACATCGACTTCCAGTCAAATTGTTTTCAAAAAATTCAACCCCATCTATACATAGTTGCCATAATAGCAGAACGCTTAAGCATTCTGAACGTAAACACATTATACAATCACCTCCCTGTGAAGACCAGGGTAACCAGCTCACATGAATAGACACACGCAGTACTATCTGATTTATATCTAGACTGGGACAATTCTAACATTGATCGATTTATCACACTTCATATACAGGTACACAAATACGCTCTACTGGTTACCAATGTAAACTATAGTCAATGTCCTTAGCAACTCGACTCAGGAGAGCTGTTTGCATGAGTTTTACATCCATGTGTTAATATATCTATCTGTTGAACATTATCAAATACCGGTAACTACATATTACACCATTCAGACTTGTATGTACATGTAATCTGTCTTTTGTTATTACAATATATATTATACATATATATTGAAATATAAATTAATGAAATTTTAACGATATATTAAACAAATAAATTGATCTGTATATAAGGTGGATTTAACTTGGTTAAAGTAAACAGTAAGTTTAGTAAATGTTTGTTTGTTATTTTAGTACATGTATGAACAGAGACAAGTTCTAAGACTTGTTTACACAGCAACGACAATATTAAATTAAACAAAATTAATATTAAATTATCACTTGAGAACTATTTTACATAATAATATTGTATCTACATATTAATAATATGCGAACTATTTTATAATTTATAATCTCTGCAGAAATATGTATATTTATATCTAGTCAAACTTGCCTATAACTGTGGCAGGACACTGGTCAGTGCTTTTAAGCCTACAAGATGCTTTTTACAGGTCAAGTCGGCTAAAACCAGATTTTCAATTGTCTTAAATTGGGAATTAGTAATTTACATGACAAGATTATTTTTGGAAATTTACCCGTGGAAAGTTATCGAGCCAGACATTCCAGTGAAAAATTTTCAAAAATACTCTTCGCTTGGCCAGCAAATGTACATTCACTTTAGAAGCAAAATTTAACTTTTCTTCACAAATCGTGATCATTAACCCTATAAAACTGTCAAAAGCGGCCTCTTCAGTGGTCATGAGGAATGTCCATTTGCCGGTCAGGGGAAAACTATTTTTGAAAATTTACCACTGGAATGCCTGGCTCGGTTATCGAGCCAGTCCTTTCAGTGATAAATATTCAAAAAGTCTTCTCCTGACCTGCAAATGGGCATTCATTAACTCTTACCACTCTGATGTCAATATTCTATCTTTTACCATGTCAATAACAAAGAAAATGGGGTACATTTTTCAACAATTTTGGTGGATGATGTTGCTGTCTTCGACAGCACCATCCTCCACCAAATTTGCTGTAAAATGTACACCAGTTCATCTTCTAAATTTAATTTGAAAATTTAAAATTCTGACATCAGAGCATTAAGGGTTAAGCAAATATTTAAATTTTCCTGATCAAATTTGACCATTAAAGTGTTAAAATGACTGAGCCATCATCATCTTGTAGTTCTATTAACTATTCATGTCATATCATCACCTGCATTATGAGGCCACCTGTGCTTCTGTACCCACTTCTTGGTTCTTCAGAAGGTAGTCTTTATACACAGGCTTAACATAACATGTATATTTAATCTTGCAGCCCTGTCAGCCATGGAGAACACAGCCTTGTACAAAGCTGTTTCTACTAACGATATCAGTGAGGCACTGAAACTTCTTAATGCAGATGAGGACACAAACATTCGTGCAACAGATGGAAAAACACTTCTCCATGTAGCCGTCAACTCTCACGCGAGCATCGATATATTTAAAGCAATTCTCAATAGCATAACTGATTTCACGAGTCGGGACGAAAATGGTGATAGTGTCATCGACCTGATTTTTAGGACAAGTTATTCTATCGAGGGCGAAAATGAAGTGATGGCAAAGATTCAGCACAAGGTTACCTCCCTTGATGAGGAAGGCTTGGAGGAGTTTACTTTGAGCGGGTGGAACGTTTGGCCGAAGGCTACTGACAAAACAATTCAGAAACTTGGGGATGCTATGGAGATGGTCGAAAAGATTCATAAATTTCAGGTGAAAGTTTATAATATTCTAAACCTATTACTCCTTTCATGACGAAGCCAGCCAAAACCGGACCATCCTCTGCAGCAGTCTTGAGGAATGTCCATTTTCAGGCCAATTTTTAAAAATTTACCACTGGAATGACTGGCTCGATAAGCAAGCCAGTCATTCCAGTGGTAAATCTTCAAAAATTGTCTTCTCTTGGCCTGCAAATGGACATTCAATAAGTAAATATTTTGACTTTTTAAATAAATTTAGCCATTAAAGGACTAAAGGTCAAGCCAGCCAAAAACGGATTCTGCAGTGGACTTTAGAAATATCCATCTGAAGGTCAAGACTAAAGGCTATTTGTGAAAATTTACTATGAGTTACCTATATGACATATATCCATCACGGGACCTGCTGATATCATCCCCGATATTCTCCATTACACCTGAGCACATAATGGTACCCTTCCATTAAGAACTAGACCTGAAAGGTTTGTCTACGGACAATCAATGTATCTTATCTTTATAACCATATGATTGTGTCATGCAAGAGCACATTTCCATTTGGCTCTGTCTACAGGGGTGGTGGGGAGTGGTGGTGTGTGTGCTAAAAAGTAAAATGGGTGAACGTGGGAATTTGTAATGATGCGTCATCGACCGACTAATCTAGTTATTATTCCTATCACCAACAGATTTATACGATTACATATAAATGCATTAATATGGTTACACATTCAAGACTTGTTTTATTATCAGGTGACTTTTGTAGCCATTGTAGCCTCTCTTAAAGAACCGCCACCTCATAACCGCAAAATCCATTTCATATTGTACCATGGCCATTCCGCCTAGGCAGGTCTGACTATATACTCGCGCCTGCTTTTGAATATTTAATAAATAAATAGGGTTCTATGCAAAATGCAGCGGCATGATAAGTCATTATACAAGACCCTTTAATGGTCAGATTTTCTATTAAAAAATCAAAATATTTGCTTAATGAATGTCCATTTGCAGGCCAAGAGAAGACTATTTTTGAAAATTCACCACTGGAATGGCTGGCTCGGTTATCGAGCCAGTCATTCTAGTGGTAAATTTTCAAAAATAGTCTTCTCTTGGCCTGCAAATTGTCATTCCTCAAGACCTCTGTAGAGGCCAGTTTTGGCCGGCTTGACCATTAAAGAGTTAATATTATTACAGTGTAAATAATAAACAAATTCTCATTTTCAAAATCAAAATGTACAATTTCAGGATAAAGTCACCAAAATACACACCGCTGTCCAGGATGGGAATCTCCACGCCATTCAGAGTTTGATTGATCGAAAACGATTAGCCATGGCATGTGACAGAACTGGCTTACCTCCCTTGCATAAGGCAGCCATATTTCAACAGAGTGCCATCGTGAAGGAAATCATTAGTAAATACCCAGAAAGTCTGAACAGCTTAGATCATGTGAGTGAAACAACGGCGGATATTTGTGTTAGTCATTTAATGGTCAGGCCAGACAATTCCAATGTGGTCTTGAGAAATGTCAGTTTGCAAGCCAAGAGAGGACTAGTTCTGAAAATTTACCACTTGAATGCCTGGCTCAATAAAGGAGCCAGTCATTCCAGTTGTAAATTTACAAAAAATTGTCTTCTCATCAGCTCCTCCTCATCATCATTATTATCACATCATCATGACAACCTCCTCCTCCTCCTTATCATAATCACCACTACCACCGCACAACCCATCCAAGCCCACCCTCCCCCTATCCCACCCTCCTCCTCATCCTCCTATCATCATTATCGTCGTTTCCATCACATCCATCATCATCGTCTTGCATCATTAATTCATCATGATCATCATCGTCCACCCGCGCCGCCGCCCCCCCCCCCCCACCACCACAGTTACACTCTCAATTTGTCATGTATTTAGATGGGCCGTACCGTGCTTCACTATGCAGCAGGATTGCCAGATGCTAGTCATGCTTACCAGATGATAAAGGAGCTGGCTGAGCCAGATGAAGCTATCGTGGATCTGGTAAGTAACGCCAGAATAGTAACACAATCAAAACTGATCAAATGTCTGAAGTATACATGGATAGTGGCTATACATTTTAATGATCATGCTGGACAAATGGGCCTATGCAGTGGTCTTGAGGAATGTACATTTGCTGGTCAAGACAAAACCAGCTATGAAAATTTACCACTGGAATCCCTGGCTCGATAACCCAACCCGTCATTCCAGTTGTAAATTTTCTAAAAAAATTTTCTCTGGGCCTGCAAATGGACATTCAATAAGCAAATACTTAGATTTTCTTGACCAAATTTGACCAATAAAGCATCAAATGATTTTGTCTATCATATAGAATTGATACCATATACGACTGATAATTTGACGTAACACTTTAACCCTCAAATCTTTTCAATACAAATTAAAATCTTTGCATGGAAAATGTCCATTTGCAGACTAATAGAAGGATATTTTGACAATTTACTGCTGGAATGACTCGCTCGGTTATCACACCAGTCAGTCCAGTGTTAAATTTCTAACAATAGTCTTCTCTTGGTCTGCAAATGACCACTTCTCAAGCCCACCATAGAAGCCATTTTGGCCATCTTTTGACCATCATTTTTTGTGTGTTAAAGGATTATCGTTAAATAGTTTGAGATCCTCTATCATTTTTACAGAAAGGCCACACAGCGGCAAATTATCTGAACGAACCCGCATTACTTGACATTCAGTCGGTGAGAAGCAGAATTGAAACCACACTCGCGCAAACACCAATCCTCTCACGATCTGTCAATGCAAGGAGCGCAGGTAACGTGATAATAAGGATTAAAGTGGCACTATCATACCACATGAATACGGTAGATGTGATAGCATAGACATCGTTAACATAATTAGACCTAATAGTCTAGTTGGTCAAAACTGAAGTTATTGGTTTGATTAGCGACTCCCTGATTCCAGGTCCCATTGACTCCATATTTAGGCTGGTTTTATTTCAGTCTATTATTGGTAACTTCCTTAGTGACGCCGAGATAGTACACAGCACAGGCACGAACCAGGTTCTCAGGTTAAGTAGTCCTGAGTGCTAACCACTACACCAAACCGTAGCCTCCTCAGTTAGTCAAAACTACCATCAGCAGGAATGGACATCTACAGAATGAGACTATTTTTGAAAATTTATCACTGAAATGACGAGCCGGTCCTTGTTGCGGTAACTCTTGAAATATTGTCTTTACTTGGCCTGAAAATGGATATTGACTAAGCAAAGAAATAAATTTTCTTCACCAATTTTGACCATGAAGAAGAGAATGAACAGGTACAGTACTGTGCTTGTCACACACATCTACAATAATTACCTGCCTTCCAATATAATTTCAACCAAAATGGGCCAAATTTGTGGAATTTGACGCTATGGGGACACATCAATCTGTTACATGTTTTGCATAAATTATTTACAAAATTGTGTTTCTCATTTATTTTGCATCCAGTATCTAAACATATTAGAAGAATTTAGAGTGCATTTCAATGATAGACTATTGAAACTATATTGCCATATGTACCGTACTAAAATCCATGAATACCGCTATTTGCTATTGTAGGGAGCCGGTCTAACAACAAACATGGTGACTCAAAAGAGCCAATAAAGATGTTCCTCTCTCCTGATATGTACGAACGTGGAAAGGCCCCACAACCATTCATGCTTGACAGTAAATACCTCGCAGCAAATGTCGGAACACCACTCACTATGGCATTGGCAGAAATTGTAGAAAAGAGACCTACAGATCCGATTGAATTCTTAGGACTTTGGCTCAAACACTGGCACAAGATCAATTCAGATAATCAAAAGGTAATACATGGCTC
>CM067365.1:15651424-15906162 GCA_034401795.1 Chaetoderma sp. LZ-2023a
CTCAGAAAGGAATTTGACCGATTCATTCAAGTTTTCAAGGAATATGCATATCATTTTCAAGGGCTTTAAAACTGGCCCGCTACATTTATTGTGCGGGAAATTTTGCAAATTAGATGCTCTGAAATGTGGTGCCGAGTGATAATCAGCAGCCGTGTATTGTATGAAAGCTTTGCCATAATTGGGAAACACATTTTCAAGTAGTTTTCAGTGCCTTATGGACCTTTTCAAGGCAAGCACTTTCAAACACTGATGTCCAAATTCAAGTACTGTTCAAATCCGTACAAACCGTATAACAATGTCACACAAACATTAGCTTCCATTTTAATTAATTTAGATTGAAAGTGTTTTTTATTCTGATTATTATTGCTCATGTTTGAATTCATGATACCTACATATTTTAGTATTCCGATGTTGGAAGGAATAACTAACTAATCCCGGCTTTATTTGGCTCTCCGCATTAATGACTAACCTGTCAATGGCCAAGAAAATAAATACAATGGACCTTTCCATTTTTAGCTATGTCCCGCCCATCACTAGCTAAGCTCCACCCACACCCCGCCATGTTGGAATTGATCGATCCCCGAATGCCCTAGCCATCAATTTCCTGAAAACTATACAGGGAAGCTGTTGAATATTTTGTAACCAATTTGACTGGGTGCTGTTGCTACCTATGTACAACAACGCATAGACCATCTTCAAATATGCGTTCGTGACGTACTTATCGACATCATTCATGACATCATTCATTATGATGTCATTCTACACATCACGCAGTTCATTATGACATCATATGATGGGTGGGTACTCTGCAAAGGTGAATTGCTCAGGCAATGGCCATTTGCAGACCAAGAATAAAATTTACCACTGGATTGAGGCCGGTGGCAAATTAAAAAAAATCTGGTTTGTAAATGGACATTCTTCAAGGCCACTTCAGAAGATCCTTTAACACTCATAACTAGCCAAAAACAGCTTCTGCAGTGGGCTTGAGAAATGTCCATTTGCAGACCAAGAGTCCAAGAGGCAATTTTTGAAAATTTACCACTGGAATGACTGGCTCGGTTATCAAATTTTCAAAAATAATCTTCTCTTGGTCTGCAAAGAGACATTTTCTATGAGAAAATTGGTATTTTCTTGAATAAATTTGAGGGTTAAAGGGTTACAAAATCATTAAATACATCTCTGAACATCCGTTCATCTGTCACTATTTGAACCTGTTATTTACAGCAAAAGAAGAAGAAATCTGAGATAAAGAGTGCAATGAATGCCATGGATGAGAAAGTTGAGAAGCAGGCGCAATGTAAAGACGAGATGAGGAAATTGCGGAAAGATGAAAAACTGAAAGAAAAACAGAGAGAGGTTGAGGAGAAGAGACAGCAAGAGGCCCGTCTAAAACCTGGGTATAATCATTCAGTCATTCATCCATCCACCAACCCACCCACCCACACATCCATAATGCATGTACACCACACAGCTGTTCAACTGTCACATGTCTTAGGCAGTTAACCCTTTCAATGACAATTCCCTGAAAAAGTGGGTACATTCTTTATGACATAAAACGTTTTCTGTTAAATATTTTGAAATTAACTTGAATGGAAGTCATAGCTGCCTAACAACACCAGTTCATTCTTTAATTTTATTTGAAAATTTAAATTTTTTACAACAGAGTGGATTAAGTGGTAAGGGTTAAGCTTTTGGAGAAAATCTAAAACGTTCAATGGTTCCACATGTCCAGCAAAAAAGAATAGGTGGAAGGATAGACAGATTTACCCAAAAAAAACAAGACAATATCATACATAAACCCCTGGCCCTATGCCCCAACATGAGTACATCCCCATGGCCAGATGTACATACGTACCTATGGACAGACGTGATGGGCCGTTGAAAAATATCTCAACATTAGGTACATCTTTAGGTGGTATACAATCATCCAGTCATGTTCATTTATCTCAAATTGTAGGAGTTTCGTGGACGGATGTACACATGGATTCTCATAAGGGACCTTTGAGGGTATATACCACCAAAACCCAGCATGACACCCAAAGATAATGATAATGGCAGTAGGTCCCATGAGACCCCCTGAAAATCTTGTATGATTGTTACAGTACATGTAGATACTTACTAGTTTTATAGCGGGTTTTTGATTTGAACAAAAATATGCACAAAATTTAGCATGGAAGCCCATAATTCATATTTATGAGTCCCTGGGGCCTTTTCCCTTTATAATAGACGAGATAAACTGCATGACGAGAGATTTCAGTGTGAGACCCCCAAAACCCCTTTTTGAGCTTGGGACCTCCAGATTTATGGGTGGGGTCCATGGGGCCTCCAAAATTTAGATGCCATAGGAAAGACTAGCTACACATATGGATGGAATCGACTGACGAAAAGAATTTTAACACTAGGCACATCTTTCGATGGTGTACAATCATCCTGTTATATTTCAAACAATTCTCTCTCAAAACGAGTTGCCGCAACAACATTTTTGGGATGGATAGATGAAATTGCCATAAAGAATGTCCAAGTGCAGGCCAATAGAAAACTATTTTAGAAAACTTGTCGCTGAAATGACTGGCTCTGTTACTGAACAAGTCATTACAGTGGTAGGTTTTCTAAAATATTCTTTTCCTGGGTTGAAAATGGATAATTCTCAAGACGATGGCAGAAGTCATTTTTGGCCAGGATGGTCATTAAAGCATTAGCTGAGTTTAGAACAAATTCAACCAGTGATAATAGACAATCTAACTCACACTTTCCCAGAGGTCTTTCAGATTTTTTGCTTCCAATCAAGACACGTTTGGAATCTTTGTTTCCCCAACAACCTGTTCTAGTGCTAAAACTTGAACTAAATCGGATCAGCTACTAACTTTACTTGTGTTAGAATTTTAACCAAATCAGATCGATAACTGAACCAGCCATTTCAGTGATAAAATTTCAGAATTTATCTTCTGACCAGGGCTTCCACTAGCGCAAGTCCAGAATTCCTATACTCCCATGGTTTAACATATGAAAACACTGATTTTAACCAAATTACAAGTATTTGAACCATATTAGACTTCCATGTTTCTTGCTTGGACTGCCAATAGCATTATCCAGGAAGTTATCCACAGACTTCCTGTGTTTAGAAATTAGTGGACGCCCTGCTTCTGACCTACAAATGGACATTCAGCAAAGACAATGTTGATTTTCTTGACCAATCTTGACCATTACAGGTCTTAGCTCTGGCCCGTAGATTGTCTATCTTCTTTGCAATGTTTACTTTCTGTTAACCCTTTCATACTGAAGGCGGCCAAATCCAGCCTTGAGGAATGTCCATTTGTAAGCTAAGAGAGGACTTTCTAAAAATTTAACACTGTAACAACTGGCTCGATAATCCAGCCAGTTATTCCAGTGGTAAATTTTCAAAAATAGTCTTCTCTTGGCCTGCAAATAGGCATTCAATAAGCAAGCATTTATTTTTTGATCAAATTTAGATATTAAAGTGTTAACGTTATTTATTTATATTCATATGCCTATTTTCTATAATCGTTCTAATGAAGCCATCCAGATCTAGCAACAGTGACTGAAGAACGGAGTGATTTGTCCACAAAAACACTGAGCAGTCCACCTGTATCGCGGGAGAGAAATGAGGATGGACAAACAGAGCTACACAGGATGGCTGCACAGCCATGTGAGAATACCCTACAGTCAAACATGTCCATCATTTCCATAGCTGCCACCCATTATTGAAGTTTCTATCAAATGGGTAACAAGCAGCACTCGCATTACCTACTGATTATTTTGACAATAATTTGACTGAATACTGAACATGCTATCATTGATAGCCACAACTTTCATGCAAATTATTGTCAAAGTATTCAAACGCTTTCTCATATCTTCTCCTGGTGTGATACACTTGCACTGAACAGTATTGAAATACGCATGTCGAACTCTCTCTCGTAAATATGACAAATGAACAGTTGCAATGTGCAGACGGGGACTTTTCCTTTGAGAAATTCTGGCATGTAGACTCATCTAATATGACATTCAATAGGTACAACGAGTGTGGAGTCAGCGCACAGCATGCAGAGTAGCAATGAATGTTGGGTAAATTTTACAGTAATCAAGAGGCATCTCATATCTCATGCAAATGTTTCTTTATTTAATGGACAATAAGAGGCGGAATGTTTGTACACTTCTTCTCTGTAACCACAGGTGCTGACCTGACAAGACTCTTGAACAATGGCCACAGTCTCTCGGACAGAGATGCCAGAAACAACACAGCTAGAGATATAGCGCAAGCCAGCGGAATTAAAGAAAACGTTGAAGCACTAGGTAATTAGTCAGTTACCACTCTGATGTCAATATTCTATCTTTTACTGTGTCAATATCAGAGAAACTGGGGTACCTTTCTCAACTATTTTGGTGAGAGATGGTGCTTTCGTAACGACAGCTCCATCTCCCACCAAATTTGTTGAAAAATGAACACTAGTTCATCTTTTAATTTAATTTGAAAATTTCAAGTTTTGACATCAAAGTGGTAAGTGTTAATCCTTTAAGTGTCAAGATTGGGGGGGGAAAAAAAAATCAAAATTATTTCTTAGTGAATGTTTATTGCACGCTGAGACTATTTTTGAAAATTTACCATTGGAATGACTGGCTCGATTATCAAGCCAGTCATTCCAGTGATAAATTTTCAAAAATAATCTTCACTTAGGGTGCAAATAGTCATTAACAAATACTGTAGAGGAGCATTTTTGACTGACCTGCCCATTAAAAGCAAAAGCGTACAATGTATACAGGTGACCACTCACTAATTAGTACAAGCCAGTTTCCATAGATAGCCTTAGTGCCCACATGATGGCAGAGCAGTGCGTGCGTGTGTGCGTGCGTGCGTGCGTGCGTGCGTGCATTGGGGGGGCTTCTGCACTATTCACTATTCTTCACTATTTATTAAACATTCTGTTGAATATTTTGAAACTAATTTGACTGGGCGCTTTTGCTGCCATAGGCAGCAACAGCACCCAGTCAAATTAGTTTCAAAATATTCAACAGCTTACTTGTACAGTTATCTGAAAATGGAGTCAGGGAGTTCAGGGATCGATCGATCCCAAAATGAGCGAGGTGTGGGAGGAGCTTAGCTAGAGATGGGCGGGGCATATCTAAAGCTGGAAAGGGCCATTCCCCTTTAACTAAATTAAGTATGCTCCCTTTGTTGATTTTACAGACTTGTATGCAGTTTCTTTAATAAAAGAAGACAAATTTGACGCTCTGGAGAAGCTGGTACTATCGGGATATTCGTCCTCGCTGACCACGGCTATTGACCGCATCCCTAAAGAGGAGATATCCGTGGAGATGGACAGCTTTATCCATGAGATACCGAACATACAGGTAACAACAGGATTAGTAGTTAATCATCCCAGACTGATTTAAGACCAGGTAGAGACGGCTCGAAATAGAGGGATCAATTTCTAGCTATGCCCCGCCCACTTTTTACACGTGTTGGGATAAATTTGAGACACTGCAGCCTGAATTTGGAAAATCTAAATTCAAAGCTAAGCTGTTGAATATTTTGAAACTAATTTGACTGGCAGCAACAGCGCCCAGTTAAATTCTTTTCAAAAAATTCAACAGAATGTTTATTAAATAGTAAATCCATCAAAGCGATGTACTTCACACGCTTGATGAACTACTGGTATTCAATATTCGTGACGAAGATATATACGTTATTCACAACGCATTTTGATTGTGACATCAACCTACATGCGACGTAATTGATTATGACATCATATACTTGAGTGACAGATCGGATCTAACAGCATGTATATGCTTTATAACAGGCCCGGGTGGAAGAGGTGTTTTCTATAGTAAAGACCGGTACACTACGAGACGTAGAACAAGTCCTAGCAAGAAAGAATCTCCCAATGGCACAGAACCAATCTGGTCAGACACCGCTACATCTTGCTGTGTTGTATGACTACAAAGACATGGCAGAATACATTGCAAAGTCATGCCCCGACTCGCTGAACCTCAAAGATAACGTAAGTGTATTTGAACATAATCTTTTTTTACTCGCTGAACCTGAGAGATAACGTAAGCGTACTTGAACATAATCTTTTTTGACTCGCTGAACGTCAGAGATAACATAAGCATATTTGACCATACAATTTTTTTACTCGCTGAACCTCAGAGATAACGTAAGTGTATTTGAACATAATCTTTTTTTACTCGCTGAACCTGAGAGATAACGCAAGCGTATTTGAACATAATCTTTTTTTACTCGCTGAACCTGAGAGATAACGTAAGCATATTTAAACATCTTTTTTTACTCGCTGAACCTGAGTGATAACGCAAGCGTATTTGAACATAATCTTTTTTAACTCGAGAGCGTATTTTAACGTCATCCAAAAATGTCCAATTGCAGACCGAGAGAAGACTGTTTTTGAAAATTTACCACTGGAATGACTGGCACAATAACCGAGACAGTCATTGCTGTGGTAAATTTTCAAAAATACTCTTCTGTTGGTCTGCAAAGGACATTTTTTCCAGAGAATTGAAATTTTCTTGAAAAAATTTGGGGATTAAAGGGTTAATATCTGCTTTGTTTATAACAGCTTGATCGCACCGCTCTGCACTATGCATATGCTGTATCAGAAGAAATTGTAGAAACACTGACCAGTCTCGGTGCAGATAAAGAGAGCAAAGATAGCGTAAGTATTTCAATCAGTGATCAACAAAATATATCCACTTTATTGAACATAATTATTCCCACACGCTTTGAAAAAACAGGATGGGATATTGCAATCATCTCCATCTAGAGTTAAGGTAGTCTACTGGAATGCAATGACAGGGACCAGCGGCTCTGTCCTGAGGAGCCTAGAGCACCGAGCCCCTTTGATCTGCATTTAACCATGTTTTGAACTTTTTTTAACTACACACATAATCAACTGCACCACGCACACTACACAAAGAGGCAGAGACCTCAATTGATGAAGAAGAAGCAGAAGCAGTAGTAGAAGAAGAAGATTAACCACTTAGCTCTTAAGCTCACCAGAAAATTCTTCTGCAGTTGTCTTGAGAAATGTCTATTTGCCGAACAGAACACTATTTTTGAAAATTTAGCACAGGAATGACATGAGGATTAAAGGGTTGATTTACTTATTTCGATTAATTCAACTTTTAATTCAATTTTATATTTCATAACGTTTGGGAGGGTGAGACTAACTTTCTAAGAATACCGGGAATATAAAAATGTTTAATTTAATTTCTTAATTCAATTTTTTTTTGCACACACAGAAACAAAAGCTACCCGCTGATTACAAAGAAACAGCAGATGAGATACTACAGATGCGAGAGCGCAACCAACTCTCTGACAACGAGCAAGTAGAGCAAAGCCAACCCCCTGACGACGAGCAAGTAAAGCAAAGCCAAGCCCCTGACGACGAGCAAGTAGAGCAAAGCCAACCCCCTGACGACGAGCAAGTAGAGCAACCAAACGAAAACCAGGAACAGCCAGCTGATGAGGATGGTAACTAGGACAACCAAAGGAGACGGAGACTTATAAATGGAAATTAATGATGCAACATACTAACTAGATAGCATAACTATCTGATTGCAGCAAGCCACCAGACAATAAGTTCAATTCGCAATAACTCTGGACCTGCTGAAAATTTTGAAAACAACCTGACTGAATGTTGTTGGTGGCTATGCCACCAACAACTTTCAGTCAAATTGTTTTCAAAATATTCAGCATATCCAAAGTTAAACCACATGGAAAATGTAGTCTGCAGAAATTCAGCAGGCAGACAGATACAAGAAGAATGTCTGATTTATGTATGCATCGCAGTCTTATAGAATTTGACAGATGTAGTTTTGTATCGTAAGATAAATACATTCTTATCACCTACATTCAAAAAGAGACATGTATGAAATTGAGGCGACTGATTGTGATAGCTTTCCTCTGAAACAATGACAACAATTTTTGTTAGTTTATTTGTGTGTGTGTGCATGCGTACGTATGCGTGTACATGCATACATGTGTGTGCGTGTGTATTGTGTCTAGTGCTTTGTATAATGAGTCCACTTTTTGCAAAGAATATTCTTCTAATAACATGTAAGAATATAAACGGCAATGTTACGTCTTGCTTGACCGTAAATATCACTGTAATGAAATGCATTCCAGTGTGAAATGTCATTAACCCTTTAATGGCTAAATTTGTTCAAAAAATTAAAATATTTACTTATCGAATGTCCATTTTTTGAAAATTTATCACTGGAATGTGGTCATTCCAGTGATAAATTAAAAAAAAAAGTCTTCTCTTGGCCTGCAAATATGCATTTTCCCCAAGACCACTACAGAGGCCGGTTTTGGCCGGCTTCGTAGTGAAAGGGTTAAACCAAGGGACACATTTGTGTATTAACCCTTTCAATGACAAATCCTTGAAAAGTACATTCTTTCTGATATAAAACTTATTCTCTTCAATACTTTGATATTAATTTGACTGGAAGCCGTTGCTGCAAAAATCTTCAACAACCCGCCCGTTTTATTTTGTTTTGGAAACATGATGTTAAGCTATTTCTGAACTCTACTGTATGACAACTAGTGTATATTTTATAAACAATGTTGCTGTAACCAATTACTGTCTATGACAGCAATGGCAATGAATGGGTTCCACCAGCAATGACGTTGTTTACAAATTATTCACCGGTCATTCCTCTGCGAGTAACAATTCACTTTTTTACCTCAGTTTGGTAATGGCTAAAAAAATTTGACTATGCAAGAACAATTGTCGGTCAAATTGTTTAAAATTATTCAACGGCTTTCTTAATACGGCTCTGTTGCAATCACACTTTGTATAGAACCTAAGTAGTATTGGATGGGTGAAAATGCGGCGTTAGTCCGATGATAACGTTTGTGGCCTACAATGTTAAGCACTATCGCCAGTCATTGGTTCGATCCCCCGTAGATGGGTGAAAATGTACATGTATGTAAATTATGCAGAGACTTTACTTGTAAATAATTTTTTAGAAGCAATAATGAGCTAACTTATAGATCTTTCTTATAATTTTTTACGCTACAGTGTGCTAAATATAGTAACAGTCTACAGTATATATTTCTGTTTACAATTTATCTATTTTATGTATACTTGAGTAAATTAGAGGCTTTTTAATAATAAATATATGTTACTACTGACAAATAAACAGACTGATTTATCATTGAAATATCTACATATAAACAATGGACCTCCCCAAGTTTATCCATCGATCATCTGACGTCATAACCAACTAAGTGACATGTAGGATGACATCATAATCATGTCATGAATGACTCGATATGGCCCGTCTTAAATGCTTAATAGTCTGACACCTACGAATTGTATGTTTTTGCTATTTAATAAACATGCTGTTGCATCTTTTGAAACTAATTTGACTGGATGCTGTTGCTACATGTACCATAGGCAGCAACAGAGCCCAGTCAAATTAGTTCCAAAATATTCAATAGCTTACCTATATAGTTTTCTGGAAATTGATAGTCAGGGAAATCAGGGATCGATCGATCCAACATGAGCGAGGTGTGGGTGGAGTGTAGATAAAGATTGGCGGGGTATAGCTAAAACTGGAACGGTCCATTATGATTATAATCCGCCCACACCAAGGGCCGGCTCAAAGTATCAGCAAACTAGACACAAGGGTCTCCCAGAGATGGCCCACAGACACCCTGTTCAGCTTAACCACCTCCCTGACACTCCTTCACAACCAACCTCTGCCTATAGTGCCCTGACCCATAGAGCTGGCCCTGCCCTCACCATCATAAATCTAGTCTTGTTACACAAAAAGTAAAACGATGACTCCAGTCTAAACATGGCAAGTTATTTTTATAAGCACTGAGTTACACTCTTCTTAACCCTTACCACTGTCAAAAATTTTAATTTTCAAATTAAATTAAAAGATGAACTGGTGTTCATTTCTCAACAGATTTGGTGGAAGATGTTGCTGTCGTAGATAGCAACATCATCTACCAAAACCAAGTGTTGAAAAATGTACACCAGTTTCTTTGCTATTGGCACATTAAACGATAGAATATTGACATCAGAGTGGTAAGGGTTAACAGTTTAATACGCAAGATTTGTCGAGAAAATATTTTTGCTAAATGTATCACCATTTGCACCACCCCCCCCCCCCCCCCACCAAAAGACTATCTTTGAAAATTTCCTACTGGAATGCCTGGCATTCCAATGGTAAATTTTCAAAAATAGTCTTCTCACGGACTGAAAATGGTTATTCCGCCAAGGCTGTTTTAACCAGCTTGATCACTAAAGCAGTAAAGCATTAAATACTGCCAAAAATAAAACATCCTTTCTGTCCCATAAGCCATATGCTCACCTGGACTACCCTTCACTACAACAAGCATTCTGTAAGTATTGCTTTGCAATACATGTCCCCTACCTGGTGATATAAATCTTTAGAGATTGACAGTCAAATACTCCATTAAAAACTGGCAGCAGCAGCTGAAGCTTGTACATGATCTGTAATTTCTCATAACATAGCAATAAACCAAGTAAGTCTCAGTTATATATGGTGAAGGAGAAGGAAAGTCTTGAAAGCTGATATGTTTGTATTTCATAAGTCGAAAGGGGACATAACTCCATCAAAAAATGACGCAAACGTCTGAAACCAGAACTTGGTCTGTAATTTCTCATAATAAAGTAATGTACCGATTCTCAGTTGAATAGCTTGAAAGACTGCGAGAAAAAGGGCTGAAAACTAATATTTATCGTATTTCATAGGTCGAAAGGGGGCATAACCTCATCAGAAATTTACGCATACGCCTGAAACTCGAACTTTTTCTGTAACTTCTCATACCAAAGCAATGTAGCAATTCTCAGTATAATATCTTTAAAGACTGCGACAAATAGTGCGGAAAACTAATATTTTTTGTAGTTCATAAGTCGAAAGGGGGCATAACTCCATGAAAAATTGATGAAAATGTCTGAAACTCGAACGTGCTCTGTAACTCCTTATACTAAAGTGATGCGCCGATTTTGGCTTAAATATCTTGAATGAGTGCGAAAAAAAGTGCGGAAAGCTAATATTTTTCGTATTTCTTAAGTCGAAAGGGGGCATAACTCCATTAAAAATTTACACATACGCCAGAAACTCGAACTTGGTCTGTAACTTCTCATACCAAACCAATGTAGCAATTCTCAGTATAATATCTTGAAAGACTGTGAAAAAAAGTGTGGAAAACTAATATTTTTCGTATTTCATAAGTCGAAAGGGGGCATAACTCCATGAAAAATTGACGAAAATATCTGAAACTCGAACTTGTTCTGTAACTCCTTATACTAAAGCGATGCACTGATATTCGCTTAAATATGTTGAAGGAGTGCGAAAAAAAGTGCGGAAAGCTGGTATTTTTCTTAACTCGAAAGGGGGCTTAACTCCATCAAAAATTGACGCATATGCCTGAAACTCGAACTTGGTCTGTAACTTCTCATAACAAAGCAATAAACCAATTCACAGTTGAATACCTTGAAGGACTGCGAAAAAAAGTGCGGAAAAACCAACTGCGACAGATGGACACACAGACAGACAGACGGACAGACACCCCCCCCCCCCCCCACCACCCTGGTTTTACCGGTAGGGGACTAATAATATGTACATGTATATCCATATATACCATATTAAATAAAAACCTTCCCACACTACATGTGTGCTCAATTGATTCACAAGCTGGTACATTAATTTATCAACGTTAATTTGAGCATTACTATGCCGAAACAAATCTTCAAGATGACAATGTGACTTATGTGAGGCTGATTGGATTTCTGTATAGCACAATTGCATGCAGGTGCACAACTACACATGCAGACGCGCGCGCGCACACACGCACGCACGCACGCACGCACGCACGCAATGTTCAATAATTCAAATGTACAGATACTTATCTTATTGACACAAATTTTCAAACGCTATGGCTGCCTGGTTGTCATATTGAAATTCATATAATTTGGATGCCAGGGGATACTCCTACCATTCCACACTCAACAGATTTCTAGAGTTTGGAATCAATCGGTCAATGCTCGAGAAAGTTACATATCATTGGAGATCAATTTTCAAATATATTGATTGTCGAATCTGTACATCTAAAATGGATGAATCCCCTTTTAGCTATGCCCCGCCCATCTCTAGTTAAGCTCCACCCACGCTTTGTCCATGTTGCAAGAAAACGATATACAGGTAAGCTGTTGAATACTTTGAAACTAATTCGACTGGGTGCTTTGGTGCATATTGGCGATTCGAATTGGTTTCAAAACAGTCAACAGAATGTTTATTAAATGGTAAAGACATACAATTTGTACAAGTTAACAGACTATTATTATTATTATTATTATATTACCATATTTATGTAGCGTTCTTTTCCAAAAAAGATGGCTAAAAAACGCTGTACAGTGATTAACTACTTAGGTTAAAATAGAAACGGACATCACATTTCATAAAATAGAAAACCATAATTAGAATTATTAAAAATTAGATGTGGATTGCAATAGATGATAAAACTTAATAGACAGCAGTAAAATTTACATAGGTTCATAGTGTTCGATAAAAAGATGGGTTTTAAGAGCTTTCTTAAAACCGGCAAGCTTGTTTATGTGCCCTATGTTAGCTGGCAGTGTGTTACACAAGACAGGTGCAGCTGCTCTTGCGCACCGTCGGTCACCGTATGTTATAGTTCTAGAGCCTGGTACAATTAGAGTCATTGACTGCGCAGACCTAAGGCTCCTGTTCGGCTTATAGATATGCACTATGTCGCTGATATATGCTGGTGACTGGCCGTGTATTGCCTTGAACGCTTGAACTTCACACGACTTTCAATTTGAAGCCAGTGCAGGTCTTTTAGTATTGGAGTGATATGGTCGTACCGAGGGGTGCGTGTGATGATGCGAGCTGCTGTGTTTTGCACACGTTGGAGTTTGTTAATCAGAGATTTTGGCAGACCGCCAAGTAGTAAATTGCAGTAGTCTAATCGTGAGGTTACTAAACTATTAACTAATGTTTTTGCTGCATCAACCGTGAGACAACTTCTAATTTTACCAATGTTACTTAGGTGTGCATATGTAGATCGACAGATGGAATTTACATGCTGTTCCATTGACATCTTACAGTCAAATATGACACCTAAGTTTTGAACAGTTGCGGCTGGTTTGATGTTAGCATTGTCCACGGCGATAGAAACATTGTCAACAGTTTAAGGCATATAATTAGATTTAAAAACAATGACCTCGGTCTTATCGCCATTGAGTTTGAGCATATTCTCTGTCATCCATTTATGAATATCAGCAACACATAGTTCTATCACGCTGCCGGTCGCTTGTTGGTCCATACTGTCGTTAGCTTCAAGATAGAGCTGGGTGTCGTCGGCTTACAATTGGTGGTCTAGGTTATGGTGCCGTACAATGTCACCAAGTGGTTTGGTATACATTGCGCACTTTTTAGGACCTAGTACTGAGCCTTGAGGAACGCCATATTGCAGCAGTACTGCTTCTGATGATGCGTCATTTATTATAACAGATTGGTACCGGTTGCTCAGGTAAGATTTTATCCACGCTAGTGCATTTTCACCTATTTTGAAACACTGTTCGCATCGTGTCAGCAGCACACTGTGGTCGATGGTGTCAAACGCAGCGGAAAGGTCAAGCAGTACAAGCACTGCCGCTTTACCCTGGTCCAAGGACTCAAGGATGTCGTTTTGTACCCTGGATAAAGCGGTTTCAGTAGAATGGAATTTCTGGTATGCTGATTGGGACCGTTTGCGGAGATCATTCAGTTTTAGATGATTTTCAAGACGACTGTCTACGACCTTTTCAAGCACTTTAGAGAGAAACGGAAGATTTGATACAGGGCTGTAGTTTTTCAAAACATTTTTGTCTAGGCCATTCTTCTTTAAAATAGGTTTTATGTGCGCACGTTTAAACGTTTCCGGTACACAACTGGATTTCAATGACGTGTTAACCATTTATGATGGACTTAGATACTTCATTCATGATGTAATTGATTGTGACATCAACCTACACATGACAATTCATTATGACATCATATATTAGACTGACAGATTGGACTCCTCTATTGACAGGTATCGGCAACAAACTCATTTATTCAAAGATACAGAGAACAGAGGGATCCATTTCTAGCCATGTTATGTGCACCACCCATTTCTAGCCATGTGCCCCACCCATTTCTAGCCATGTGCCCCACCCATTTCTAGACATGTGCCCCACCCATTTCTAGCCATGTGCCCCACCCATTTCTAGCCATGTGCCCCACCCATTTCTAGACATGTGCCCCACCCATTTCTAGCCATGTGCCCCACCCATTTCTAGCCATGTGTCCAACCCATTTCTAGCTATGACCCGCCCATTTCTAGCTATGCCCCGCCCATTGCTAGTTATGACCGCCCATTTTTAGCCATGCCCTGCTCATCTCTAGCTATGACTACCCATTTCCAGCTATGCCCCGCCTATTGCTAGCTACATCCCGCCCACACATTGAGCATGTTGGGATCAATTTACATACTTTGAATTCTGAATTTCCATATAGGCAACTTGTTGAATATCTTGAAACTAATTTGACTGGGTGCTGCTGATGCCTATGGTAGCAACAGCACCCAGGCAAATGAGTTTCAAAATATATAACAGAATGTCTATTAAATAGTATCAAAGACATACAATTCATATACTTTCCAGATTATTCAATGTTCATAACAGACCAAGATAAGTCATTCATTATGCAATTTGGTTGTAATGTCAGCCTACATGTAATGTATTTGATTGTGACATCATATTTACTTGAATGACAGATCGGATCTATCCATTGTCTCACGAAAACTGATTTTCATAACGGTCACCTGGACTGTTTCAAGTCAATCAAGCTTTGGAGTGTTATATCATGCAAAATGATAAAGCTTATTTATGTGTGAAAAAGTTAGACATTAAAGACACCCTTTAACTCCCACAGACCAGTGATGATGACAAATTCTTCAGGACATAAGGAATATTTTCTTGAACATTTTGAAACTAATTTGAAAAAAACCCTTTGCTTGTGCTGGGATCGATCGAACCCTCGAACCCAGAACTCCTGGAATCTCAAATTCCAGAAAAACTATATGTTAGGTAAGCTGTTGAATACTTTGAAACTAATTTGACCGATTGCTGTTGCTGCATACGGCAGCAACAGGTTCGTCAAATTAGTTTCAAAATACTCAAATGCTTTCCTGTAAAGTTGTCTTGATATGGAGACACAGGGTTAACCCTTTAACACTCATATGAACCAAAAATAGCATCAGCAGTGGTCTTGGGAAATGTCCATTTGCGGACCAAGAGAAGACTATTTTTTTTAATGTACCACTGGAATGACTGGCTCGGTTATCGAGCCAGTCATTCAAGTGGTAAATTTTTAAAAATAGTCTTCTCTTGGTCTGTAAATGACCATTTTCTGAGAAAATTAAAATTTTCGTGAACAAATTCGAGGATCAAAGGGTTAAAAGTCTAAGGTGTGTCACCTTTGAATCATGCTGTTAATATCTTAAAGTTCTCATAAATTGATAAAAGATGTGGATTTTAAATATATGTATGGCTATTTGTTACGTTACGGGTACATTAACTAACTAGAAATGTAGCAGCCATTCTAGTTAGATATTTGCTGGGGCCATTATTATGAATTCCATTGTCTTCGCCGGTACGCAATGGTCGGTATAAAAACCATTCTCGAAATGCTAAATGCTAATCTGTATTCTACTGGCTTCCAAGGTGAGCGGAGCTCCCTAGAACGCGCCTGGTACATGTATAGCATAGTTCAATACTATTTGTATATTTCCTATCGTACAAGTGAAACAAGATACATTTATAACAAGTTTACTGAAAACTGTTGATGACCATAACAGCAACAGCTTTCTATCAAATTGTTCTCAAAATTGTGCTATAAATAACTTACTTGTTAACTGCCCGTTATCTCTGTAACCATAGCTAGTGGGCGGTGAAGATTTAGGCCGACTTTTTACTTTCTCCAACCATTCATTGTACCTGAAAATAAAATGAAGATTTAATTCTTTGTCCACAACTTCAAATAGAGTTACATGTAACTACCGCTAGTGGCCAAATCTGATTCTGGATAATCTTCTCTTTTAGACTTCTTGTCCAATAGACGGGTGTAATTTTAAACTGATCAAAAAAAGTTATGAACCAGAAACTGGTTGTCATAATGGCTACTGGTGCCTCATAAAACAAATCATACATTTCTGAATCTGACTCTCATACTGGTGGACATTTTGGATTTCTTTCTTAAACATTTGAAATTGATCCAATGAAACTTAGAAGAATAATTCCAAGATGGACACTAGACAGTTGCCAATCAAATCTTTTTATTTTAAATACAAGGTTGGAAGTCTATCTCTCTTGGGTCTAGAGAACCAAGTTTGGTTGAAATTGACAAAGCAGTTAATGAGTAGTCTTTCAGATAGAGGGTTGCCATGGCATATGTTCCCTTGGCCTTTCAGGTTAGTTGAGCTAAAAGTAAATATATTGACTCAAGTTTAAAGCTTTCTGTAAACCAAGAAAGAAATATTTTTTGGAAAGTTGACCACTGGAATGACGGGCTTGGTTATTGAGCCAGTAATTCCAGTGATAAATTAAAAAAATTAGTGCTCTTGTTCTGCAATTGGATATTTCTCAGGATCACTGCAGAATTCATTTTGGCTGACATGGGTGGCAAATGGTTAAGACTTTAAAGTTCAAAATTGCAAAAAGAAATATACTAAGCAACTGTCCATCTGCTGGCGAAGAGAAGTATTTTTTTTCACTGTTATCGGCCCACCATTCCAATGGTACGGTACATCTTCTAACATAGTCTGCTTGTGGTCTGCAAAAAATATTTCAAATGACCACTACAGAAGTTACTTCTGGCCAGTTTGGCCATCAAAGGATTAAAGTGATTGCTTAACTGTCTGACTGCTAAATTTTTAGACATTTTACAGAGGACATAAATCTTTACTCGATGAATATCATATTTTCAAAATATTCAGCAGGTGAAGAGTTACTGGCCCCCCCCCAACCTCCCTCCACCCCTAATAATTATTGTTCAGTGGCTTGTACCAGTCAAATGGTTAAGATGGCTTTGAGTGTAATCTATCACACTTACTTTTTCACAGACAGATCATCCTTCTCCTTTTTCTTCTGTTCCTCCTCCATCTTCGTTTCCTTATCTGACTTTTTCTTCTGTCTTTCCATCTTTCTTTTATCTGTCATCCATTGTTTATATTTCTGTTCAGATTTCTCATCAATCTCACGTTTCTTCATTTCCTCAATCTCCTTCTCCGCGCTTAGCCGCTGTTTTTCTAACTTTGAGCGAAGCTTATTAACATAATTCTTCTTCTCTAACCACTCCTTCTGTTTTTCATTCGCCTTTAATAACTTCTCAACTTTTAATTTTTCTTCGCTTTCTTGCAGAATCTTTTCCTCTTTCTGTTTATCACGTCTGTGACTACTCATCAATTGTTCTTCCGTAGCTTTCTTGATAACCCAATGTTCCCATGTTAACGATTTTCTGTCGTCACAGTTATTATTACGATTATTGTTAATCACGTAGCTTTGATTATTAGCTTGTATATTACTACTGTTGTTACTATCGTTGATCGTGAATGTACTGTCAAGCTCCAAGCGTGGCACTCTGGTGTCCTCGTCAAACCTGTAAATACATTATTAATGTTGCTAGAAGATGCTGATGCTGATACATAAACTATATCTGTCAATCAACACCGTATTTCAACAGATCAATAATAATATACTATTTTTGTCCGAGTTTTTTGGAAAGCAATGAAACAGGTCCTGTACATGTATGCAGTTAATCCTTTAACATTCAGGCCAGTCAAGAACAGCTTCTGCAGGGACCTTGATAAATATCCATATACAGGCTAAGCGAACAACTCTAACACTTGATAACCGAGCCAGTCATTTCACTGATAAATAGATATTTTGCAGATAGAAATTTTCTATGAGAAAAATGAAATTTTCTTGAACAAGTTTGTGGTTAACCCTTTAACTCATATCAGCCAAAAATGGCTTCTGCAGTGGTCTTGAGAAATGTCCATTTGCAGACCAAAAGGACTATTTTTGAAAATTTACCACTGGAATGACTGGCTCGATAACCGAGCCAGTCATTCCACTGGTAACGTTTCAAAAATAGTCTTCTCTTGGTCTGCAAATGGACATTTTCTATGAGAAAATTGAAATTTTTGTGAAAGAATTTGAGGGTTAAATGGTTAAGGAATTTGCATAACACTTGCTGGAGTGTTAAACAATAGACAAACAGTTTCATCTGATTTCATATTTCAATCACTGAAAAACTACATTCTTTACCATATATAGCATTATTTTGCTGACTATTTTGAAATTAATATGACTGGAAGCCAATCATATTATTTTCAAAATATTCAACAGCTTTCATGATTGTTTTCAGTGAGATTTAGATACAGGGAATTTATCTGTGAAAGGGCACTTGCAATGCTTTACCAGGGTAATTGCGAGGGTCAGCATCTGAAAATTGCAGTGAGTTCCGTCCTGAACAAGTTCTAAAGAGATACTGGCATGGGCATGTCTGATCTGTCACTCAAGTATATGATGTCATAACCTGAATTTGTCATTTGGTAGCTGACATCACAATGAAATAATGACACAATGGGTGAGGTCAAGTCTGGGTGTTAGTGTTAGTGCAACACTAACACTGAGACAACACCGAGACTTGACCTCGACATTCGTGTTAGTGTTAACACCAGATTTAGTGCTAACACTGTGTTAGTGCCTGGTGTTAACACCAAATATTGTGTTAATTTTAGTGTTAATATCAACCCCTGCTTTTGCCTTCATTTTGACATATGCCACTAGCAAATAAAAGGGGAACAGATATTCAAATCAGCATAAAATAAGCTGAATTTACTTGATATGAATGAGTTATTATCTTACCTTTTCACTGGCAGATGAAAATTTAGTCATTTATAGCTATATCTAGCTTGGTGTTAACACTAACCTCTAGAGGTTAACACCGTGTTGAGGTCAAGTCTTGGTGTTAGGGTTAGTGCTTGCTGCTAATAAACGACAAGTCAAAGCATAATTTCTTTTATATGCAACGCAATCTAACATCAAAACAGATTCGAATTTGTAAACATAAAATTAAAAGATAGCTTTATACCTTATATCGATATGCCAACTCCCGTACATTATTGTGGGACACCAACTTTTTGGTCTATATAGAAAATAGTTATTTACCTCAAATAGGAAGAGAGAAGACATCGATGCCATATTTATCTAGTGTTCTCCGCTCCTTTTAAGCATGTATATTAGATATTAGACATATAGACAACTTAAGCTAAAAATAAAATGACTATCGATTTTTAGTTGATTACCTCCCTTGCAAAATAGTCACAAATACGAGATGGTATAGTCTGATTCACAGATCTCAGATATCTATAGCAAATTCTGAAGACTGTTTGCTGGTAACATTTAATTTAGGTTAATGACTAGTTTATGAAAACATAGTTATAATGAAAAACATAAATTCCTGAAGACTAGATCACCTATTTACCCACTTTACCACCGCATTCCAAGCCTTTGCTATTTTAGGCATAAGGGGAGACCGGGGCATTATGTAAAATCTTATAACTGGATTCGTGTTTGATTTAACACTCGATCATAGGCATAGGAACAGGTGGAATAGGGGTGAGGGCATTTCCTCCACCACCCCCCCACCACCCTCCGGCTATTCCTCTACCGAAGTGTACCTATATATCTGGTCAGAGTACATTCCTACACCCCGACACTACCAGTGTTAGTGTTTACTGTGGCCAGTGTTAATGTTAACACTACTGGTGTTAACACCTGGTTTGGTGTTAGTGATCAGTGTTAACACTAACAATAACACCCAGAGTTGACCTCACCCAGTGCAGGTCGGAGACGAAAGGGAGAGCAGTCTGACAGTAACTGTCTGAATTGTATTCTTTCATGAACTTACAATCTGATAAACATACAGTTGAGTATTTTTAAACTGTTTTAACTGGTAGCTGTTGCTTAGTTCCAATGTCAATTTGCAGACCAAGAATTTCTTTTGACAATTTACCACTGGAATGACTGGCTAGCTTATCGAGCCCATCATTCCAGTTGTAAATTTTCAAAAATATTCCTCTCTTGGTCTGCAAATGGACATTTTTCAAGACCACTACAAAAGCCATAGTTTTGAGCCAAATCAAAATAATTTCAGAATATTCAACAGAATGTTTATTATATGGTAAAGACATACAATTCGTAAAATGTGTCGGACTATTAATCGTTAAAGACGGACTATATGGAGACATTCATGATGTCATGATTATGATGTCATCACCCACGTCACTTAGTCGATTATGATGTCATATGATGGATGTATAAACTTGGGAATGTCCATTGGATTGACATGGAAGCAATGTCCTCCAATCCAATTATGTTCAAAATATTGGCAGAAAATGTCTTACATTGTGTTCAAAATTGTACTAACTAACATGTTTCCGGGGTGGGTTTTTTTACAAAGTTACTTCTTCTGCATCTACCTACCCGGTGCTATTAATGATATCTTCACATCCCTGACGAGCCTGCCTGCTCTCAGATTTGCGCGTGTATACATCTGTGACGACGACGCCCTCCCCATCCTCATCATCACTGTCCGGAAGACTCTCATAGCTATCATGATCCAGAACGGACACGAGCGATTCTGTCGAGCCAGAACTGTCAAGCGACGTTCGGCGTGGCTTACAAAGTAATTCTACTTTCATCCAATCCGGTTTCGTAACCGTCGCTGTCACAGGTCTCGGTCGCCCGCTCATGATTGTTTAACATAAATTTCCTCTCGATATAAGTACGCAAAGATGTACCTGGGGAAAAGCAAGAACAACACGTGATATAATAGTATAATTTCACGAATTGTAAAATGGCCACTTTATTGAACTCCATGAGGTGGCCACAAAACACATACAATGATAGCTAGATCGAAACTGCTGCTAGTTAAATATTTAATGGTAAAATCTGGTCAAGAAAATTCTAATATCTGCCTATTGAATGTCCACTTACAGGCCAAGAAAATAGAATTTTTGAAAATTTATCAATGGAATTGCGGTGGTAAATTTTCAAAGATTCTATTCTATTGGCCTGTAAATGGACATTCCACAAGACCATAGCAGAGGCCGGGTTTGGTCGACTTGACCATTAAAGGGTTAAAGTACAGACCAAAATATCTTAAACAAGAGTTTTAGTGAAACTCACCCTACGCCCGCAAGGATACGTGTTGGAGGAATGCTAAATGTGAATGGTTAGTCTTTGATAATTCTCTGGAAAAAAGGGGGGGGGGGGGGAAAGGGAAGGCGACTTCTATTAGGTACACATTTGGAATTCACAGCAAAGACTTCACACAAAATTGTGAATGTAGTTTCACAACTGTCCGCGATATGGCCCGCACAAGAAAAAGTTTGTCTTTCATATACATCTGGACAATGGCATGGAAAAAGGTTTCGACGAATTTTAGCTTTTCATGGGGGATAACTCTGACAAATATAGGCACATTTTGCCGAAACGAAATCATGACACTTCGCCTATCGTTAACACATCTGCTGAAAAAAAATTGTGAGTGTAGGTTCAAAACTCTTCGAGATCCGACCCGGACAAGAAATCAGATGGACGGCGAGCGCTAACACGTAATACGACCCCCGCATTGCGTGGGCATATAAAAGGCAAAAAACCGAAACATGTAAGAAATGCTCTGTTGAATATTTTGAACATAATTGGATTGTCTTAGGCATCAATGTCTTCCAATCCAATTATGATAAAAATATTGACCTGTACATTTATTTTATTTTGGAAACATTCAAAATTATTTCTAATCTGTCTTCAATTAAGACTTAGCAGTGTCTACATTCTCAGGCTAGAAGATATGATGCCTGATGTCTTTCATGGACTGCTATCGGCCCTTTAACGAACAATTGGGGAAGTGGCCAGATGTTGGACAGCATTTTCATTGGTTGAGGAAGTTTGCGAATGGATACTTGGCTTCTGATTGGTGAAAAATCGACGACAATTGGAAACCGCATCGGTTCTGTGCCGTATGCCATTTCTAATGACAAAAATATCTAAATTTACTGCTGGTAACGCTTTCTGCTCTGCTGATAGTTTCACTACTACAGGGTCATCAGCATACCTAGTTCGGTTGTTTTTTAGAACACCTATGGTGTTGGTAGCTGATGATTCCATACAATTCAGTATTTTAGTTAGGGCTTCGTTTGGATTGGAGCTGACATCGATGTTAGCTATCTGCTCCCCCAGGGGCCTTTTTGTATGACATTTGAGTGTCAGTGTCACTGATGAACTTGAGTCGGTTGTAGGTGACTCTACCCTCTTGCTTGGTATGGCATGTATACATTAGGTACAGATCATTCATCTGAAGGCGTGTAATGACTGGCTTATGGTCAGAGTTTTGAGGTCTGTGCCTCCATAGGTACGAGCATCCCCAAGTAGGGGTTTTGCTTCTGTCTTGCATAGTATGAAGACTGTTGTTGTAGCCTTAGAGACTTCTAGGGATTTGCGATCAGCAATGTGTCCTGTCCATGTTGTCCAGCGATGAAAGCCATATTGGTGGTAAATAGGCCATTGGAATTAAGGAATGCCATCAGTACATCTCAATTGCTGTTGAGTGTGCCCTCCCCGTATGACCCCATGCATAAGCAAAGTCCTGAATTATTGTCTGCATTGCCGAATTTACCCATCTTGGAGTTAAAATCTCCACAGACAAACAGTTGCCATCTGGCTGGGAGAGTAATGGCGGAGTTCAGTGCTGCATAGAAGGAATCTAATACTTCTGGATACTATTTGGCTTTTTCAGTAATTGGGCCATATGTGTCGACTATGCGACACTTAGGGGTGGTGCATTTTCTCATTGGCATAGCCAGGTCGATGAATGCAACGCGATCACTGATGTATCCAAAACTAATGACAAGAACCATTGTGGGTTGAACTTACTCGAAAGGTATTGTCGTAAATCTGAATTAAGCTTTATCATTTAAAACTTGTACACAGCTAGAATAGTTCGTGAACCACAAGATACGCCGAATAAATGTTCAAATATGATTCGTCTTCCCGGAGTTCGCGACTGTTCGAAGGTTCGCCCCAGCCCTAATATTTTATATATGGTGGTAACAAAAGACAGGTGCTCACTTAATTTTCAACCATTCAGGTCTGAATGTGGGTCTTTAAAATAGTATATATATATATATATAAATATAAATATATATATATATATATATATATATATATATATATATATATAAATAAAATGAGAGGAATAACAGAAATGAGCAGGCCCCCTAATCGAATAGTGTCTTTAACCAGAATGCCCAAAAACCTAAATAAAACGAATTTCGGCCCCAAACACACTATATTTTGATTGGTCCACCGCGGCCATGTTTTTTGACGAATCAACTTCTCTTGAACAAACCTTAATCACCCTTAGTTGCTAATTATATATTACAAATTTCGACCCGATCGCTTCAGCGGCTCTGGGGAAGAATTTGTTTTTGTGAAAACTAGGTAATACAAGATGGCCGCTGAACCATTGAGTTGATTCAGCGCTTACCCTAGATCATATTTCATGAGTTTTCAATCGATCCCTCAAATGGTTTGGGAGATTTTTAAAGACATTTCTAAACATCGGCCGAAATCCAAGATGGTCGCCGGCCATATTGGCCGATCGGGTTCGTTTGAACAAACTTGAATCTCTATGTCTTAAGGATGCTTCATGTCAAATATAATTGAAATCGGCCCAGTAGTTCTCAAGAAGATATTTTTAATTTCCCATTGCTTTATTATGGGGGATTTTGGCGGGAAAATGATCCAAGATGGCCACCAAACCGTTTATCCGACAGTTTCGAAAATTGCAAATTTGACATCAGAATACCCAAAAACCTACAGAAAACCAATTTGGGCCTCAAAATCCATCAAATAAAAAAATCCAATATGGCCGCCAAACATGCTATATTTTGATTGGCCCACGGCGGCCATGTTTTTTGATGGATCAACTTCTCTTGAACAAACTTTACTGGCCCTTAGTCCCTAATCATATCTGCCAAATTTCGGCCTGATCCCTTTAGTGGTTGTGGAGAAGTTATTTTCGCTAAAACTAGGTCAACCAAGATGGCCATCGAACTATTTGACCAATTAAGTTCATTTCATGAGGTTTCCTTCAATCCCTCAAGTGGTTTCGGAGATTTTTAAAGACGTTTCTAAAACTCGGGCAAAATCCAAGATGGCCGCCGGCCTAATTGGCCGATCGGCTTCATTTGAACAAACTTGGATCCCTATGAGCTAAGGATGCTTCCTGCCAAAGATAATTGAAATTGGCCAAGCGGTTCTTGAGAAGAAGTCGTTTAAAGGAAAAGTTGACAGATGGATGGACGGATGACAGACACACGATGGATGGTTGCCACGACATAAGGTCACTTGGCCTTTCAGGCCAGGTGAGCTAATAGTGTACTATACATGGGCATATGTATTTAGGAAATTTCAACCCAATACAAATTCATCCTAGTTATTTAAGCAATAAATGGTGTGTGCGTTCGCTTATAGACAACGCCTATTTTCAGATTATAAGAATTGTCCAGCTGTGCCAGTCCAGTTAGGGAAATCTCAGAATTCAGAAACATTTCCGAATTCAGAAACTCTGTTATGATGGTTTCCGAATTCAGCTATAGGGTTTCTGAAGTTGGATACACACAAGTTTTTAACAATTTTTGCATTTATTGATCAATCAACCTAAGATATTCACAGCGCATGTTAGATGTCTTATATATATGAGTAGGCTATAGAAAAATTATGTCTAAAACCAATACGGACATGGGAAACACCCTGAACTGGCGGTCATAACCTTTATGATGACTACTGAAACAAAAATATGCAAAAAAAATGTGGAATTCCTTTGATGAATTAGTTATATGTAAGTGCTGGCATCTATCCCAAACGTAAAAAAGCATCCACTCTCTGAACTGAACTCCCAATTGAGAAAACAAATTTAAATTTCCGAATTAGGAAACCAATTCAACAACGTTGCTTTTAAGATGACCATTGGGAAAAAAAATATGCCAGAAAATTCGGAATTCCTCTGATGAATCAGTTTTAGCAGAGTGCTGCCACCTATCCAAAACATTAAAAAACATCAAATCCAGGGAATATTTTGTTGGAAAAAATTGCGTAACATTAACTGCTAAACAAATCGAATAATGCATAGCAGTTCATAGCAATTGCATAGCAAACAAACTGCGTTGAAACTGGTTGGTGTTCCAACGGGGAAATGTTTCAAAACATATTTGCATGATCAAAAACAACTTTTTTTGTCTACACACGCTATGAGCAAGTGAATCCGAAAACAACCGAAAAGCATACTTTTCCGATTTCGCAAAACGTTTTCCCTATGGAATGCAGGACTGGTTCCAATGTAGCAGTCATTGATACATATACCATATCGGGAGCTAGTCAATATTTTCAAGCGGAGAGAATTCAAGATTTTTATCATGTATTGGTGCTTCGATCGTGTTGTTCAAGCCACGAACAGAATACATATGGAATGTAGTCTTTTCTAATATGGTTTCGAAATAATCTAGATGGAGATCAGTGTTAAAATGTGTAATATAACCGGGGTTTGAAATTAGCGGAAGGTTGATGGACTATCAGACTTGGCAAATCAGTAGTCCGCCTAAAAAATTAGTAGTCCGTAAGGCGTGTAATATGCGACACATAGTTTACACAAATGTGACATGAACAGATGGTTTAATAATTAATATTGGACTTCTGAGAATGTTATTGAGGATAGTGTATCAGTCTTCAGGTCTACAGTAGCCAGTATTGTCATTTGTCAGTATAACATATGTCAGATTCAGAATATGCATGTACTGACTCTTGCCAAGGTCAGGGAGTACAGGAAACCTAAAATAATACGTATTGGCAGATTTGGCAAAAAAATCAATAATGTACCTCCCATGAATACTGTGATTTCATTGCCTAGGGTTAACGTATATTTTGTAACTTACCAACCTACATAGCATATCCCTTTCAACTGGTAGTCTAAACAAAGTACACATCATTCAATACAGTGTAAGAAGGCTGAATAGTGTTAGTGGTTAAATGGAAGCTGTTGCAGGCTATGACAGCTGTGAGCAACAGGTTCCCCCTTAAAAACTTGCAACATATCAACAGCTTATTAAGATGAAATTGAGTTTTTGCGATACTATGACTTCAGTTGAAAGAGTTCACACTTTTTATTTAAAAATTACTAATGGTTGTTTTCTCTGGCTTAAATAGTGAATGATAAAACGTTTTACTGTGATCTGCATGTATCAATCGGCTCACGTGTTACTAGTTTTACTACGAATACTACGAATGCTATATATTGCAGGAAATGTCAATTTCCCTTTCTCCGAGATCTAACAATACTCACCATTCTGTTACTTCTGATATACAGCTGGCCTTGACAGTTGACTGCGGCTCTAGGATTATAGCCTTAGAAAGCTTTACCGACTCCTGGGAACCGGGTACTCGGCTCCCAACTGCCGAGTACCCGTTTACCATAGAGCTCATATTGTTTGCATAGCCACCAAACAAGAGAAAACTATGGCTTGCCTCCACGGGGCTGGGAGGCTGGGTCCGTAACAGAATGGTGAATATTGTTAGATCTCGGAGAAAGGGAAATTGACATTTCCTGCATTCTCCTTCGATCAATACTCACCATTCTGTTACTTCTGATATACACCAGATTTGATCAGTAACCTGGTGGGAAGGGGCAAGCCATAAATGCTAATTTTGCCCCTTGGAGAAAGATTTTAGACTTCAAACTTGACTAACGGAGACCTAAAATGACCGTCAAGTTCACGGAACCGAATCACATTCGCGTCACAGCCCCCCCCCCCCCCCTTTTTCCTCCTAAGAAAAGGGAGAGAACTAACGAACATGTATCTCGCAGACCTTCTCCAGAAACAATAAATCGGATCCTCTCTGCCGAAAGCGCATGGATCTCACTGCGCCTTCTAGCTGAGGAAGCTGCCAATAGAAAGACCGCCTTTAGAGTCAAATGCTTTAGACTAGCCGAACGCAACGGTTCGAAAGGGTGCTTGGCCAGTACATTAAGCACTAAAGATAGACTCCAGGCTGGAATGACTACCGGTTGTCTCGGGCGGAGATTGCTCATTCCCTTCAACATCACATTTAACTGGGCCACCTCTGGACTATCCCTGTTGGCTAGACAAGGGATAACTGATGCCAAAGCTGACTTGTATCCAGCAACTGTGACGGGAGCTAGTCCTGAAAAGAACAGCTCACAGAGAAAGTCTGCTATTTGCTGAATAGTGGATTGAAAGGTATCAACACCCTTTTCTTCACACCAGTCTGCAAATCTGTTAACCATGTTGTTATATGACTTGAAGGTTGACCTCCTTCTCGCAGCCGCGATGAAATCAGCAGCCTGTCGAGAAAAGCCTTCCGACGTGGAACGTTGTTTGACAACATCCGCGCAGTCAATTTGAACATTTCGGGACGCTCGTGTAGGAAGCGTCCCTTGGCCTGGGAGATTATGTTCGGAATCTCTGGCAACTGCACAGGATTTTCCACCAGCAGATCTAGAAGATCCGTGAACCACGCCCTGCTCGGCCAATACGGCGCTATTAGCAGGACGAGACACGGTTCCTCCCTGACCTTCACCAATACCTTCGGTAGAAGAATGGTGGGTGGGTACGCGTAAGCGTGCATCCCTCTCCAGCTTATCGCCAGAGGGTCTGTATCGACGGCATTTGGATCTGGAATCGGCGAGACATATGTCATGATTTGAGCATTTTCCTTTGTGGCGAACAAGTCCACGTTGAGTTTGCCCCAATGCTCGAAGATCCGTCGCAGAACCGGAGGGTTGAGAGACCATTCTGTTGGCAAGATTCTCTGTCTGCGAGACAAAGCATCCGCCAGAATGTTCAATCGGCCAGGAATATGAGCTGCTTTCAAAACAACCGAGTAATTCCTGCACCATTGAATCAAGTGCCACACCCTGATGCACAGGGTGGGCGACCTGGTCCCGCCTTGGAGATTTATATATGATACTACTGTCGAATTGTCCGACCGTATCAATATCACCCTGCCCCTGATCATCGGAAGGAACTCTTCCAACGCCAGTTCCACTGCCATCATTTCCAACAGATTGATATGCAGCTGACTCTCCGGCAGGGTTGGCAAGTTTTGGACACTAGTGGTTTAAACCGCGGTTTAAACCATGGTTTAAACCGTCCGCCCAAAATAGGTTTTGGACACCTTAAATTGTCCAAAACTGTCCAAAACCTAAAATATTGGTATAAAAAATATTTTTCTGAAATGTAATTTTCTTAAAACAACTATATAGCATTTAGACACATACAGGTACATGTACATATTGATGGATGGTTATCTACATGTATTTTTGGATACTTTATTGCTATATATTAATAATAATAATCTAAAAGGACACATATGATTTCAATAAATTAGGAGTCTTATTTGCTTCTTTCTATAATCCATGGGTTAATTTTTTTCAACTTTTATTTGTCTTAAATGTTTTAACTCTGTATATTTCGACCAGTTGTGTTAAACCCACAGAAACCCTATTTAATCAATAATGTAAACATATTAGACTACCTATGTACAGCTAGATGTTTATATTATTGAGAACTGTCTCTGTGTCTAAATCTATTTCTTGCAAAATGTTCATGGCCTATGGAAGAATCTTAAACTCATAGAGAAAATATAGTCTGCTAAGATGTTGTTTCAACAATTAACTGATGACCCTTGCTCTCTAAGGCTATTTTAGAATGCACTACTCAGTACACACATTAGCTATGTTTACATACGATCTTATGCAAATTTGGGATTAAGGCATTAAGCTGATAGAATATAAATTAGATTCTTCATGTTTTCATCTATCCTCAGTTAATGCTAGATATCAATTAGACAATTAGTAAAAAGATATCCTTGTGCTACATTAATCTTTGAATTCTTCTGTTGTCCTGAATATTTATGTGTTGATGGTATTTGAAATAGTTAATATGTATTTCAAAGGTGGTAGGCCTAAGGATCCAATTTGGAAGCACTTTTTGGAAGTTAAGATTAATGGCAAACAAATGGCTAAGTGTAGAGAGTGTGAGTACACAGTTGTCAACAAGGTAGCAAGGATGAAAATACACTGTGAGAAGCATGAGAAGTCTACTAAAAGTCCTGTCTCACCTTTAGTTCAGATACCCGAGTTAATTATTCTCTGCCATGCTAGTAATAGAGCCAGGTCTGATAATCTCTGATAACCACAATCACATGCTGAGCCTCTTTACAATTCAATGGTATAGGTGTGATAATTGGCCTGTGAGGGCGCTGGCTTAAGATTAGAAATAACACACAATGATCTGCTTAACCCTATACTTTCTGCAACCCAGGGTTTTCAGAAATACTCTTGCCTGAATACCTTTACTACAGTAATATTATGAAAACAATTTGGCATAGCACACTAACACCCTTCAGATAAACTGATGCAAACAGTCAAACTAATATTCAGCAAGTCCCAAAGTTTTGAAAATAAATAAAAACATGCATTTATTTGACAGAAGGGTGGTCTATCTTTAACTCTATCCATTCCAAATTTTAAACGTATTGAATTATGACATAAAGTTTTGGACAGTTTTGGACTGGTTTAAACCATTTAAGACAGGTTTTAGACAGGTTTTGGACA
This sequence comes from Chaetoderma sp. LZ-2023a, assembly GCA_034401795.1. NCBI lineage: Eukaryota > Metazoa > Mollusca > Caudofoveata > Chaetodermatida > Chaetodermatidae > Chaetoderma > Chaetoderma sp. LZ-2023a. Next base: position 15,681,245 of record CM067365.1, read on the forward strand.
ATGTCTGCTCAAAGTTAGTTTTGGACTGTCCAAAACCCAACCCTGCTCTCCGGGAGAGTCCATGTGCCCGAGACCTGGTGTTCTCCCAGGCAGGCACCCCCCCCTTCCAGCGATGCATCCATGTAGATGGACAGCTGGGGGTGGGGTAGGTGCAGCGAAACCCCTAATAGGAGATTCTGACGCTGTTTCCACCAGAGAAGATGCGATATTATCGGCTCCAAAACTGGCACCATTCTTGACAGGGGTTCTGTTCTCTGTTTCCACAGAGACATCAGATACAACTGGATAGGCCTTCGCATTAGAGCAGCGTCCGGGATAACCTGCTCCATGGAGACCATCATGCCCAGCATCTGAAGGAACCGCCTCGCCTGAATGTGGTTTCCCACTCGAAAACTCCTGAGGATGGCTAACAGAGACACCACTCTGGGCTCTGACGGGTAAACCCTGCCCTCCTCGAGGTCGAATCGCATCCCCAAATAAACGAAATGTTGAGTGGGCGTCAACTCGGATTTCTCCTCGTTGACTATCCAGCCTAGATCTGAAAGTAACTTCAGAGTCAGAGCAGTATCCACGTTCAACCTGGCTGCCGAGTCTGCCTTGAGCAGCCAGTCATCTATGTAGGTGTGTAGCGCCACGTTCTCTTTTCTGAGAAACGCTGTCACCGCAAGGACCACTCTTGTGAAAACCCTCGGAGCTGTCGACAGGCCGAACGGGAGAACTGTAAACTCCCATACTTGATTCTGAAACGCAAATCTCAGAAACCTGTGCCAACTCCGATTCATAGGAATGTGGAAATATGCATCTTTCAGATCGATCGATACACACCACATTCCTTTCCTCAATCCCGCCATTACCGACCTCGGCGTTTCCATCTGGAACCGAGGCGTATGGATAAACCGATTTAATGGCCTGAGATTGAGTATGGGTCTCCATCCCCCTGTGCTCTTGGGGACAAGGAACATGTTTGAATAGAAGCCTGGAGTGTTTCGGTTTGCTGGTTTTATTGCTCCCTTCAGAAGCAAACCCGACACTTCCTTTTGAACGGCTTCTAACTTGTCTGGCTCCCTTGGTACGGGTGTCCAGACAGGTGCCAAAGACAGATTTTGTGGTGGAAAGTCCCACCACTCCGGCATGTAACCCTGGGATAACCATCCCAGGACCAGACTGTCTGACGTCACACCTCGCCAGGCCTCGACGAAACGCATGAGCCTTCCACCCACCATAGACGCCTCGACGTCTAACGGGGTTGTCCGGCTCGCAGTCCGCCCCCCCCACCCTTTCTTAACGAGAGAAAGTGAGAACCATTTCGTTCTAGGCACGACGGGTATAACTGGCACCGCTGTTCCTGTCGCACAGGCACGGTCCAGGCGGATATGAAGGGAGCTTTCGTACCCTCAGGTACGCTTCGGCCCCTTCTGTCCGCCCTTTGAGGCCTTACCCTTCCCCTTACCGCCCCTAGGGCGGTCAGGAGCAACATTGGGGAGGGTAGGCGCCTCTACAATCTTCCTGGGCTTCTTCGCCGGCGGCGGCTCTGAAAACCCAGCTGAAGCAGAAGTCGCAACAGGCCTGGCTTTCGCCTTGCCCTTATGCTTCTTCTGCTTCTTTGAAGGCTGTCCCGTGAGCGGTTTCCCCACAGCCCCTAGTGCGTGCGCTTGCCACACTAGCTCTAGCTGTAGGTTTACCGCTAACCGATTCTGCGCGATACTGGCGGTGTCCTCTAAGATGGCCCGCGCTTGGCCACCGAAGATGCTAGGCCCTGTCAGGGGCGTCCCAAGAAGACGCTCCCTGACTGCCGTAGCCGGACGCATATGGTCAATGACCATTTGCCTCCTGGACTTCGTCACTCGCGCTTGCACCCTTGCCAATGCGTCCATTGACAGCACCAAGCCGTCATTAACACATGAAAGCGCCACAGGTGGCACAGGGTGGCCTGCCCCCGCTTCAGCCCACACCGACTGAAGGAGACGATAAGAGTGGTTGACAGCACTCATAGCTGCCCTCACACCCTCATCACATAGGGACAGGACTTCTTCCTGGTGTACTTGGGATTTATCCACTAGTGCCGGACCGGGGGCCACCCGACCCGGTACTCTGGACTCCCAATACCCATCGGTCATCCTCCGTGACCGACGGGACTACACCATACCTGTCGTATTCCCCACCCCGGAATACGACATCTTGCCCGCACCTCCCTGGAGGCCGCAGGGAGCTGACCCTTGGTCATTAGTTGTTTGCTATAAATAGCATCCAACAAATCTATGAACCGTGGATCCAGTCCCACTGACTGGATCCGGGCCGCGAGCAAAATCCCCGTCCTAATCGACGCACGGGGCGCATCTTCATCGGCCGTGGCCGAAACCACAGACGGGTCAACCCTGGCTAGCCATGCCAGAGCATCCGACAATTTTCAAATAATTTTGACTCATAAATTAACCATAACCTCCCCGCACCCCACCACGTTACAACAACGATCGCATTGATTATGACGACAAGAACGCGGCGGGCATCAAACATTAGATCTCCAGGATGTGTAACGGGCCAGGAATCATATCGCATAGCATTCGGGGTATATTTACTAATCAATATAAATTATACTCCTAACGAAAGCAGCACGATATGTGAAGAAAACAACAAAATGTATAACAAACTGCTGTATCACACGGTAAAACCGCAGACCACGCATCTACTCAAGAATTTTGAAACCACCGATCATTGCAAACCGATCGTGATCGCACGTAAACTTGATCATTCTAAAGTTTCCGGTACCATTTTTAGTACGCAGCACCCAGAACAAGACGCGCGAATTAATGAAAATTTTTCTTCACATAAACATCCGAGCGACCGGGTGTGACGTCACCCGCTCGGATTCTACGGAGAACAACGTCAGCCGATATTCGTGTTAGAAATACCGTAGCAAACACCTATTTTCATATCTGCCGATCGCCTGTTGGGGTTTAAAGAAGGCGATCGTCTGGCATATATCGTTGTTAGCACACATCCCAGATTCTATGGGGTCAGAAATTGGAACATGCGACACAACGAAATTTAGAGACCTAAGTCTTTTAACTATGGATAATAAAGAACGATACAACCTGGTTATCTTCAGCGGTATGCTCCATAGTCCTTAGTTAATCCTTTCACGAACACACAAACTATCACAAATTAAAGACGTAGATCTTTTGTTTCACAAAAAACCCCACTAAAATCCTTAATGCAAAAAGCATGTATTGCTCTTGTTGCTATGCAAACAAGAATGAGCTCTATGGTAAACGGGTACTCGGCAGTTGGGAGCTGAGTACCCGGTTCCCAGGAGTCGGTAAAGCTTTCTAAGTCTATAATCCTAGAGCCGCTGTCAAGGCCAGCTGTATATCAGAAGTAACAGAATGGTGAGTATTGATCGAAGGAGAAATATACTACGTCATTTTTAAAATTACCGCGTAAAACATTGTTTATTTTCTTTACCATTGGTAGTTTCCTTGCGATTCATTGGTTGCTCTCCATATAGTATATTTATTAACCAATAATCTTGCGAGAAAGTAGGTTCCCGACTTTGGAGAAGAGTACTCGAGGACACTCTCATGCATGCGTCGATCTTGGCGACATGCCATTCTAAATCTGTCGCTTACGCGAATCAAGTGCGATACACCGCCGTAGCATGGCTAACTATACTTTGTCTGTCTTGATTTGGGGATGCGCTAACAGGAGTTTAGCATTCGCAATGATGTAACTCAGTTTCCGAGACAAACATTGTCTAAATCGACCAGAATCAGCCTAGATAAACTTGTATTTTTAAAGTTTATCATAACGCTAACTAATGACGAGGCAATGATCAATAGCCATAACCCCATATAGGAGAATTGTTGCCAAGGCAGATTTCCTGAAATATTTTGCAACACGTCTACCGGCACTCGCAGCTTTAGAGATTGGGCCTAGATTAAGTCCAGCGTTTACACTTAACTGTAGGGTGTGTCCAAGACATCTTATGTGTGGCCACTTTAATATTTGCATACACAGGACAATGTTAGACGCATTATCAGTTGTTACACCAGAAATATTCCCCTCGGATATTTTATATTTCTGTACATGTTCTTGGAGCACATTGGAAAGATGGTCCCCTGTGTGGCGATCATGTATTTCACTGGTACACAAAACGTTGTGGCGAAACAACCAGTTCTTATCAATATAATGAACTGTGATTGTGATATACCCTTCCGCGGCACAACTTGTCCAAGCATCTGTTGCTAGGGCTACAGCTACAGTTCATGTTGGAGTGTGCTATGGAGGGACACGTAGTAATATTTTGTGTAGTTTCTAATCGTAGTGTGGCTTGGTACCTGGTAAGAGGGATCTAGTTTGGATACCAAATTACGAAACCCTGCACCATTTACTATGCTCAGTGGCCTTATGTCTGTAGCACAAAATTTGACAATACTCTTGGTAATGTCTTGCCACTTCCCCTTTGGCATAGGCCTATTAAGGTTCCCAAATGTGAGCTGTGATTGTACTTTGGAAGTACCAGCACTGGTAGTTGTACCCTAATAATTGTCTGCCGTGTCTGATTCTAATGTAGTTGGATGTCGAAATTTTAGATGATTTTTCATACTTGATGTCCATCCAGCATACACGATTTTTGTCTGACATAAAGTACATTGTGGGTTTTTTTTATCCTCAGTTAATTTTAAATGATTCCATACGGTCGATCGACGTCTATGACTATCCATTTTAATGCTAGCTGACGATATTGCATAGTTTGTTTACATCTGCATTAGGGTACATGTTGTATAACCGGGTACCCAGTTATGGATTTTATAACCGGGTACTCGCTAATTCGTAACCGTTGGCGAGTACTCGGTTACCCGTTTCAGCACTAATCCACTCCATTGCCGGATCGCACTGAGATCCTTGATCCGATGCCAACCCGAGACGGCCGGACATCCATTCAAGGGCCTGCACCATTCAGCCTCGGTGGAAAAGGACGACTCATCCAACATGGGACTGTCGTTCAAATCTTCTTTCTCGCCCTTGGACGAGACAGACACCAACGATCCATGCTGACTGCGAGCTTGCTTACTAGCGTAAACAACGCCCACAGACCGTGCACTCGTGGCTCCAGCATCCAACGATTCGCCGGACATGGACTCACTGAAATCCATCGGCTCCAGCACGGGAGCCGGGATCACAGCCGCATTACTCACGGTAGCAAACGGAAATCCGATAGAACCCATAACCACCGGCGCCGGGATGCCGTCAGAAGCCGTCAAACACGACTCCAACGGCAGCACGGGCTGAACAAAATACGGATGGAAGATGCCCGACGGAACGTCAACATCACCACCCGGCTGGCAAACCCGTACATAACCCGAAGGAGAACCTTGGGATGTACCAGGTACAGCCATCGTGGAAAGATCCGGGATGCCGGAATCCTCCATGAGAAAAAGCTCCTCCTCCTCTGCCGTCGGCTCTTGAGCCAACGCAACAGGAGGTTCAGGTGCAACACCCTCTGCAGCACTGGCTGGACCACCGAAAGGTAGTCCTGCACCAGACTGCATCGACGGGATCGTGGATTGCAGGGACTCAAACATGGCTTTAAACTGGGCCGCCCATACACCCAAAGCCGAGTCCATTCTCTCATTCAGGCGCTCTTCCAAGCCTCTGTTGGACGCCTGATCTGCCTTGGCCGCCTTGTCCCTTGCGATTCCGTCCAGTCGCGCACGCCGATCACGGTCGAACTCCGCCACTAACTCCGACGACCACTTCACCCAAACATAACAAGGACTCCCAACCTTGCACTTCGCGCAAGCTACGCAGTGGTGACCAGCAAATCTCCGCTTCATGAACCGATTGCATTTAGTACACAAAGTGTCCAGGCCATTAGCCCTCTGTGAACGCAAGAATTAAAATGCTGCACATGACATACGTGACGAGCAAACACACAATGACTTGATTGTAATATTAAAATTACTTAGAAACATTAACTTTCTCTTAAATTAATGATAATCAAGACTTAAGGCAGGAGATATTTGAAATTTTTTTGATTGAAAATTAATAAACACGGCTTGGTAATTAACTAACCGTTAAAATAACCAAGAAAAACGTACCAATCGCTACAAACACCTTCATCCAGCCATCTTGGCTAAGAGTGCATCCATCTAGGAAGGAACTGAGTTCCAAGAGAAATTAACCGAGTACCCGCATAATGCTTAAACAGTTAAGGGTACTGGAGCGACTCCAACAATGGCTACCATTTTAAAATAATGTCGCAATTTAAGGAAAATTCAATCATTCATTACGGCACGAATGTATAAATTCTAGATTGATACAATCTGCCCCCGAGATGATTTTCCTTTCTCTTCCATGACGCCAGTAAAGGATAGCTTCAAAAACGCTGAATACTGTTAAAATTGTAGAAATTTTAAGAGCTCAAACACATGCAACTTTCAGAAGTCAGCAAAATAGACGAATCTGACTGTGATTGGGAATTGACTCGGTACCTGGGGCTATGGCAATTCCCGGACACAGGATGGGCAGGACCAGGAAAGTGCGGAGTTTTAATTGTTTATTTTGAGCCAGACTAGATAATAGACATTATCATAATAGTACATCTGGTAAGTATTATTCGAAGTAGAATTTACAGACGTATAAATAGGAATCAATAGTTTGTATCTGGTCTGCATCAGATGATTTAACCATTTTACATTCTGATCTGAAGTAAATGTACGCTATTTCGTGATAACATCACACAAATTTTGGACATTAAAATGTGCAGTAGGTTGCCCTAAAATAACTAGGGAACCTACGCATAATGAAGAACCATATCCAATAATGCACCGGGGGCCCATGAAGAAACCACAAAAGCTATATCATAAGCTGAAGCCGGAAACACAAATGCTCGCGACCAGAAACAAAACTTTCTCAGTCGCTTGCTAAGTGTATTTTAGCCTGGTTCCCTGTCTCATTTTCTGTTGATTTTTCCTCATTACACGTAGGTACATGTTATCTATATACGCTCACGAATCAGTGCGTTCGCTATTAAGCAAAATAATTGCAAAATTCAATTCAATTCAATGATGATGATGATTACCACGAAAATATAGCCAAAGTCTTTAACAAATGCAGAATCAGAATCAGAATATTTTATTGGCATGAATCTACATACATATAGATATAACCAAACATCAAGTGACGTGAAATATGTACATGACGGACAGAATATGAGTATATGAATATATAAAAATATGTGTATATAAATATGCAATCTATATTATTTACTATTTACAGAGCACTGGAAGTTACATTATCCTATTGAGCGTAGAGCGTATTTATCCCAAGAATATGGCTTGGTACTCCCAAAACGAAACGCAGTGGGTGCGTAGGTCTACTGAAGTCATGGATGGTTGAGAAATACTAATTAATTATTTTGGAGAAAACTGCTCACACTAACCCTTTTAACAACCAATGAAATGGTAAGTGGATTCATTGAGGTGCGTTCAGGTACAATCTTTACGTTGAATATTTTGAAATTAATATGACCGGAAGTCATTATTGTAACGCCTTCCAGTCACATTATCCCCAAAATACTCAAGAACTCTTGCTTGTAATGAGCCCTAAGTTCAAGTTTGGGATCCATTGACTTCAGATTGTGGGGTAACAAAAGCAAAAACTCTGACCGCGGACATAATAACACCAAAAACGTGCTTACATTAAAATGAGTTTGTTTATCTCTTAAAATCTGACAGTATGCGCCTCTGAAACGACGAATTCGACACAAACATTAAACTGTCAAGTTTTGACACATTTCAAAATGGCGCCGTAGGTGGTTGGTAGAAAGCCTAACAGAGTATACACTTGCAGAAAATATTAACATGGGGACCCATGGGGAGGGGGGTGGGGTGGAGATAGAGAACTTTACTAGCGATTAATGACAGACCGTCACCCAAACGCTGATTGGTCAAATACTCTATGACGCGCATGCGTAATAGCGCAACTATCGAAAAACGAAATTCAATTTAATTCTACAAAATTCAAACAAAGAAATTTTAATTGAATTGAGTCATCACAAGGTCGCATGAGGTAAATGCACCAGTTTCCGTGATCTCCCAGCTATCATGGAGTCTAGATGAATTTTTTTTAAAGTTGGATAATCACGGATTATGCATGCGCATCACTTTGGACCAATCATCGTTTGGGTGACGGTCTGCCATTAATCGCTAGTGAGAACTTTAATGCTGAAAATAGCGATGAACTCATACCTTTCTCTATGGAATAAGTCCAATCAGCCATTAACTCATTGAATAAGAAGAAAGCAGCTGATATCGATTCTATTACAGCAGAGCATATTATCTTCGGCAGGGAAACAGTCAAAGTCTTCTTGCACAGGCTTCCCAACGCTATCGTTCAAGTTCAAGTTCAAAGTTGTTTATTTCATACATAACATTTCATAACATCTACTTTGCCAGTGTATTTATACGTGAAGACCTAACCACAATACCCCAGCTCAACAGTAGAGATCCCAGCAGTACATTAAGCAATTTCACCATCAAGGAAGAGGATATCAAGAAAAGGTTGGGTAGCCTGCTAGTGTCAAAGTCACAAGGACCCGATGGGCTTCATCCAAGAGTCCTGAAGGAAATGAGCCACTGTATTGCCCGGCCACTAGCGATACTGTTCTACAGATCTTTATGCGATAGAACTCTCCCTCAGGAATGGAAAAATGGTCAAGTAACCCCTATTTTCAAGAAAGGCAGTAAATCATCAGCCAGCAATTACAGACCTGTAAGCCTGACTTCAGTTGCATGTAAAGTCATGGAGCGGTTCATTAGAGATAAGCTCATGAATCATACGTCAAACTCTATTTCTGACTGTCAGCATGGCTTCCTAAGTGGACGATCCTGCACCACACAATTGTTAGAAACTTTAGATTATTGTACTGACATCGTAGATCAAGGGGGAGCAGTCGACATAATATACCTTGACTTCGCCAAAGCGTTTAATACCGTCCCACACCAGAGATTGCTTAGAAAATTAAAGAGTTACAGTGTCAGTGGAGATGCCTTGGGCTGGATTCAAGACTTTTTGAGTAACAGAAGGCAGAAGGTTGTCGTTAATGGCACTAGCTCAATTTGGGCTCCAGTCCTCAGTGGAATCCTACAAGGCAGTGTGCTGGGACCGGCATTATTCATCTGCTACATTAATGACATGCCCGAAGTAGTAAGCAGTATGATAAAGCTCTTTGCAGATGATACTAAGCTCTACTCAAAGATAGTTTCAGAAGAGGACCATCAGCAGCTACAGACAGATCTCAACAATCTAAAAGACTGGGCAAATACTTGGCAACTACGCTTTAATGCATCCAAGTGCAAAACCATGCACTTGGGTAGATGCAATAAGAAACAGCCTTACAGCATGAATGAAAATTGTCAAAGCATAACACTTGGCGAAACAATTTGTGAAAAAGATCTGGGCGTTTTTGTTGACAATGGACTGAAGTTTAACAGCATGCAGAGACAGCAGTAAACAAAGCCAACAAAATCGTTGGGATGATTAGAAGGTCGTTCGACTTCCTAGATCCAGTCACATTCATACTGCTCTTCAAAAGCCTTGTACGACCCCACCTAGAATATGGAAACGTGGTATGGTCTCCACTGTACAAAAAAGATGTGCTGTTACTTGAAAACGTCCAGCGACGAGCGACAAAGATGATCCCAGGGCTAAGTGATTTACCATATGAAGATAGACTCAGAACACTCAAACTACCAAGTCTAGTATATAGGCGGCTTCGCAGAGACCTTATCGAGGCTTTCAAATACACGCATAATATGTACGACGTCAATCGAGAGCATCTACTGCCATCAGACGTAGGTGATCGCACAAGAGGTAACAGTTACAAGCTCACCAAACAATGCTTCTGCAGTGATACCAGAAAGAGGTTCTTTAGCATACGAGTGAACAAGCATTGGAATAGCCTACCTGATCACATAGTGACAGCTCCAACACTCAACGCCTTTAAAGGAAGGATTGATAAGCACTACCGAGAGAACCTCTACACAATTCAGTTCCCGATCTCACCCATCCGCACCCAATCAGTTAAACAGGTTAATGAAACCCAGGTTCAAGAAGAAAGTGAAAATCTGTTACAGGCTTACTAGCCTAAACAGCAGAAGAGGATATGTAGCATACCTTATTTTACATATATATATATAGATCGAAAATGGGCAGTCCATCAAAGGCACAGCCTATGAGTCAATGAACCCCCTGACCTACAATACGAGACAGTGTACATGCCAATGGGGATGAGAGCTGCTATGATGCTGATGCTATGACATGTTATAGTACATAGAATATAGCATGTAGCTTATATACACGCACGCACACATGCACACACGCACGCACGCACGCACGCACGCACGCACGCACGCACGCACGCACGCACGCACGCACGCACGCACGCACGCACGCACGCACGCACGCACGCACGCACGCACGCACGCACGCACGCACGCACACACACACACACACACACACACACACATATATATATATATATATATATATATATATATATATATATATATATATATATATATATATATATATATATATATGAAACATGAAATTCTACTGACTGTAAGCCTCTAACATCAGGTCTACTCCTGTGTCATAAATGCACTGTAGCGGGAAAGAACATTTTCTTAGATTTAATCTAGCTCTGATTTTCTTGATTTTCATGCTATGACCCCGTGTAACACTGCTTTCATCATAAAGTTGGATAAATTTGGATGTGGGCATGTCATAATGGTTGTGTACAATTTTGTATATTTCAAGCATATCCCCACGCAGTCGTCTGAATGCGAAGGTCGGTAGATTCAATATTTGTAGGCGTTTACTGTATGGAAGGTTTTGCATGCCAGGAATAAGCTTGGTGTCTCGTCTCTGTACATTTTCTTTTGCATTTATGTGGGGTTTTTAAATATGGTGCCCATACTACATTGGCATACTCGATATGCAGTCTGACAAGTGATTTGTATAGATGTTTAAAGCTTTCTTTGTCTATGTGGCTAAATTTTCTTCTAATCAGTCCCATAATTTGGTTAGATTTGTTTATTTTTTCATTTATATGATAATCAAAACTTAATCATTCATCAATCACGACCCCAATATCCTTTTCAGTTGATGAAGTCACTATACCATGGTTATTTGGGTCCATTGTGTATTTGTGCAGGATTGTCCTGCGAGTGGAAATACGCATACTTTTACACTTGTCAGGATGTAGCTGTAATAATGAGTTTTTTGTCCAAGCGCACATAGTGTCTATATCAGTTTGCAAGGAAATACAATCCGTTTGATCAAATATTGACTTAAATAGTTTGGTGTCATCTGCAAACAGGAATATATTGGATCCAGTGGTAATTGTGTCCGGGAGGTCATTAATATATATCAAAAAGAGCAGAGGGCCGAGGACAGATCCCTGTGGTACACCACTGGTTACATCAGATGGTTTAGAGTGGGTTCCATTGATAACCACATATTGTTTTCTACCCGTGAGAAATGATTTTATCCAATTTAGTGGTGTTCCTAGTATGCCACATGTAGGTAATTTTGCAAGCAGACGTTTGTGGAGAACTTTATCAAATGCCTTAATGAAGTCAAAATATACAACATCGACCATGCGTTTATTATCGAGTGTCTCCATCCATTTTTCTAGAACAACCAATAGTTGAAGGGTGGTGGACCGACCACTTACGAAGCCAAATTGTTTCTCTGATAGCATATTGTTATTTGTAAGATGCTTCATTATTGCGTCCTTGATGAACGATTTCATGACTTTGCAAACAACGGAAGTAAGACTAATTGGACGGTAATTATCAGGCTTCTTTGTATCCCCATTTTTGCAAATGGCTGTAATGTTTGCAACTGTCCACACATCTGGCAGTTTGCCAAGACTCAAGGATTTGTTGAACAGCATGGAAAATGGGAGGCTAAGCACATGGCGTAATTCATATTATAATCGAGGATGGAGTTTGTCAGGGCCAGGTGATTTTGAGGTTTGAGGTTAGAAAACTTAATTTTCACCATTTCCGGAGTAATATGAATATCCAAGTCATTGCAATAATTTCTAGGTGGGATTGATCGAGGTTCGCTTTCAGGTTCTGTAGCTGATTTACTGATTTAAAATAATCAGCAAGTACTTCTACCTTCTCTGTGTCATCTTTAGTATATATGACATCATTAGTGCAGCTGCTTGGTAATTGTAGGTCTGGGATGCCTGACTTGACCTTAGTCTTACTTCGGACGTAATTCCAGAATTTTTTTCCGATTTTGTTCTACACATTTGGAGATATCTTTCTCATACAATTTTACTTATTTTCTGTTAGCCATTCACACCTGGTTTCTTATCTGACAGTATTCAATGTAAGTCGAGTTACGGCCTGTATTCAGATATTTCTTCCAAATCCTCTTCTTATTTATCTTTGCTCTGGTAATTTTGCTAAGAGGAAATTTATATTTTTTGTTATTAATCTTTCGAACAGGTACATATTTACTTTCTGCTTGTAAACACATTTGGGAGATTCTATTCCACATATCGTTGATATCTACGGATCCATTCAGATATTGTTCCCAGTTTATGTTCATGAACTCGGTCATGGCTTGATAGTCAGCTTTGTCGTAGCACAATTTACTTTTATGGTTAGAATTTGTATTGTCACTTAGGTGGACTGTGGTTTTTATCATAGCATGATAACCTTTTCCTAGCGGTGCACTAATGTGTATATCATCCACTAGATCTGGGTTATTTGTTAAGAGTAAATCCAATGTTGATGGTGTAGCGGTTCCTCACCCACGGGTTGGTGTTGTTACTAGTTGATGGAGAAAGCAGTCATGTATTGTTTCAATAAAATTAAATGTGAAATCTAGTGAGTGTGAAACACTACTGGTTGATGAGGTTAAAGGCCATTTAATATGTGGAAGATTGAAATCGCCTAAAATAACAGTGTGTATATTACTAGAACATATGGTACGTAATATATTGCAGAGTTCAACATTATTCTGATTATTTGAATTTGTGTTTTGTAGTTTTTCGGTTTGACTTCTGTGATAATTATAACATCAGGTGGTTTGTCTTCAATTATATGAAGTAATTCATTCCGTTTTTCTAGTGTGAAGACATCAGTGTTCGTGTACACAATTGTCATGTCATTAATAGTACCTATGTTTTTATAATTATTTATATTTACATTAATGTCTGTATTTTTAGAATTGTTAATATTCACATATATGTTATCATTAACCCCATTGTCATTAGAATCATCTGTTATTAGTCTACCCTTTCCCTGCGTCTGTATGGTGTCAGTGCACACATCCAGTGTGCATGCACTTGATTCAGGGTAGTCATACTGATTGTTGGTAGCCACGACGACTGTTTTTGCATCTGTAAATTCATCTGATAATCTTTTGTATCTATTTTACAAGTGAGTATTATTTTTCTCAATATATGGTACGTAATATATTGCAGAGTTCAACATTATTCTGATTATTTGAATTTGGACTTCTGTATGTTGCTCCAATTCTTGCTGTTTCATTTTTAGATCGTATGTCACACACTATGTGTTCTTGGAAGGAAGTCTGGGTATAGCTTAGTCGTCTATGTGACGTGGAGGACTTTATATACATGAGGATGCCTCTGCCTTCAGTAGTGGTGACATTTACTTCTTCTATGTTGTATCCATTTAGATTATAATTGGCTAATGCTGGTTGTGTTTTGTAGTTTTTCGGTTTATATATATATATATATATATATATATATATATATATATATATATATATATGTATATATATATATATATATATATATATATATATATATATATATATATATATATATATATATATATATATATATATATATATATATATATATATATATATTCATGAAAATAGCAGCAAATAAAGTTTATTTGATTTGATTTGTCCGTCGTTCCTATAAATCCTTTTAGTTACTTCGCATATTACATATCTGCCTTCTACCGCATTTAAAGAGGAATGGCGTCTTGACAACAGTGACGCGATTTAGTTTTCGTGGTAAGAATATATTGGTTAATAATTGGTTTAATGCTTTATTTGCAACTTTTCAACATGCGGCTATAGCTTGATTTTAACCCCTTCCATAGGTTTACTATGGGCTTTCGGTTTGCCACGAAATCTGATTAAAAAACTGAAACATTTGAATGTGGACAACTGTAAGATTGGAGTAACACACAACATATGGACCATAACAGCCATGTACGAGATGTCCAACTACCATCAAAGCGAAACTCCTCACTGGAACTTATACCCTCCAGGGTGCAAGAAAGAGATTCAACAATGGTCGTGAATCCGATATATGCCCACTATGCTGCCACTCAGAGTCAGAAAATATTGGGGAGAGGAGGTAGTTCAATCGCTTAAGGAATTGTCATTATGGTGGCATTTCTCCTTATTCCAAGAATATATTCAGTACACAATTATATGTCAAATGGAAGGTCATAATAGTGTCAAACACTGTAAACTGTCTGTGTCCACCTCAGCATACTGATATAGAATTAATATGATAATAGGCGTTGCCTATAAGCGAATGCAGGCATCATTTGTGGTTTTTAAAAGTGTGTCCAATTTGTTTATGGTTGAAATATTATATATATGTACATACATTCGAAGCTAATATTTCATCATATACCAGTACGCTTGGAGGGCATTCTGGAAAATCCAGTCCACTATATTTGCAACAATACTTAGGCGTATTGTCAATGCTATCCACCAGCATCTTTTACGTAGTCTATTTGGCCTAATATAATTGCACCAGTCCAATGACGTTATAAAATTTATAGCGACGTATCATGGTGCTCCTCGTCATTGGGGTGGAAATACAAACAACAACGTGCTTACTAAGAATGACGTCATAATGAAATGTCGTCCGGTAAGATTTCTAAATCACGTTGTTCCAGACATAAGCTACAAAAAACAGGAATTAATGCATGTCTGCGACTAAATACATGAATGTACATTCCATCCGGGTGCGAAGGGCGTGGTACCCGGCCTTGAATTTCCTGCTATCAGCTCTAAATACATACGACATTGACAACAACGACTTTCCACGGCCATGGGTGTTAAAAATAATACGAGATCGACAGTCAATCAAACCTCATATCGCATTTACAGATGCATAAATAGGAATAAATAAAGCTTTTACCTGGCCTGCTTCATACTATTTAATCGTTTTACATTCTGAAGTAAATGTACGCTATTTCGTTTTAACAATATCACACAAATTTTAGACAATAAACAATGCACAGTACTAGGTTGCCCTAAAACAACTAGGGGAACATACACATAATGAAGAACCATATCTCATAATGCAACGGGGGCCCATGAAGAAACCACAAAAGCTATATCATAAACCGGGACCAAAAAAAAGCCTCACGACCGGAAACAAAGCTTACTCAGTCGCATGGTATATGTATTTTAGCCTGGTTCCCTGTCTCATTTTCTGTTGATTCTTTCCTCATTACATGTACATGTTATCTATATACGCTCACTTCATTTGCTAATAATCACTGAAATAATGCAACACGATTGAGGCAGTTTTCAATCGGCGGAGGTAGTTTTCAATCGCTTGATTTCATTCTTCTTATTTTAACTTTGCAATTATAAATTGTGTTTTGGTGTTTCATTATTGTATGCGGAGTATGTTATAGTTCAAACTTTTAAGTTTATCAAAATCATTTGCTTTTCTGGCAGTATCCAAATCATTTCTTACTGCAGTGATAAGCAAATAGTGACTATAGTGGGTCTGTGGCTAAGCACAGGTAACAATCATCAAACAATTTGAGTGTTATCTTGGAGAATACAGCAAAGATTTTATTTAGAATTTATAAGGGATAGCTCGCTAATATTATTTAATTATGATAAGAATTATAATGCTAATGGAATAATTAGAATTGTGGTATTTCTCATCAGGCGATTGAAAACTGCCTCCATTATTTGATGATTTTAACTGCAGGTTGATTTCACACAAAATCAGTCGCAGAATTAAAATTGCATGATTCAGTCAAAGATTAGGCATCAAATAGTTGCATGATTCATTAGCTCACCTGGCCTGAAAGCTTATGTCGTGGCGACCATCCATCGTGTGTCCGTCCGTCCATCTGTCAATGTTATCTTTGAGCGACTTCTGCTCAAGAACCACGGGGCCAATTTCAATTATATTTGGCAGGAAGCATCCTTAGGGCATAGGGAACCGAATTTGTTCAAATGAAGCCGATCGGCCAATTAGGGTGGCAGCCATCTTGGATTTTGGCCGATTTTTAGAAACATCTTTAAAAATCTTCTCTGAAATCGCTTGAGGGATTGAGGGAAACCTCATGAAATATGATCTAGGGCAAGAGCTCAACCAAGTTTGTTCAAGGGAACTTAATTGGTAAAATAGTTTGGCGGCCATCTTGGTTGACCTAGTTTTAGGGAAAATAACTTCTCCAGAGCTGGGGAAGGGATCGGGCCAAAATTTGGCAGATATGGTTAGGGACTAAGGGCCAGTAAAGTTTGTTCAAGAGAAGTTGATCCGTCAAAAAACATGGCCGCCGTGTGCCAATTAAAATATAGCATGTTTGGCGGCCATATTGGATTTTTTTATTTGATGGATTCTGAGGCCAAAAGTAGTTTTTTATAGGTTTTTGGGTATTCTGATCTAAAATTTGCAATTTTCGAAACTGTCGGATAAATGGTTTGGCGGCCATCATGGATAATTTTCCCACCAAAAGCTCCCATACTAAAGCAATGGGAAATTAAAAATATCTTCTCGAGAACTACTGGGTCGATTTCAATTATATTTAGCATGAAGCATCCTTAAGGCATAGAGATTCAAGTTTGTTCAAACGAACCCAATTGGCCAATTTGGGCGGCGACCATCTTGGATTTTGGCCGATTTTTAGAAATGTCTTTAAAAATCTTCTTCTCCCAAACCATTCGAGGGCGATTCAAAACTCATGAAATATGATCTAGGGTAAGAGCTGAATCAAGTTTGTTCAAGGGAACTTGATTGACCAAATGGTTCAGCGGCCATCTTGGATGACCTAGTTTTCACAAAAACGACTTCTTCCCCAGAACCACTGAAGCGATCAGGCCGAAATTTGTGATATGTAATTAGCAACTAAGGGCGATTAATGTTTGTTCAAGAGAAGTTGATTCGTCAAAAAATATGGCCGTGTTGAACCAATCAAAAGGTAGTGTGTTTGGCAGCCATATTGGATTTTTTTATTTGATGGATTTTGAGGCTGAAATTCTTTTTATATAGGTTTTTGGGTATTCTGATCTCAAATTTGCAATATTTGAAACTGTCAGATAAACGGTTTGGCAGCCATCTTGGATCATTTTCCCGCCAAAAGCTCCCATACTAAAGCAATGGGAAATTTAAAATGTCTTCTCGAGAACTGCTGGGCTGATTTGAATTATATTTGGCAGGAAGCATCCTTATGGCATAAAGATTTCATTTCGTTCAAACGAAGCCAATCAGGCAATTTGGCCAGTGGCCATCTTGGATTTCAGTCGATTTTTAGAAATGGCTTTAAAAATCTCGTTCTCCGAAACGGCATGGGGAATCGATTCAAAACTTATGAACCCTCATCTAGAGAAAGAGAGTAAGCCACGTTTGTTCAAGACGACTTGATTGACCGAATGGTTCGGCAGCCATCTTGGATGACCTAGTTTTCCCAAAAATGCTTCTCCAGAACCGCTGAATGGATCAGGCCAAAAATTTAAAGATATGAGTAGGGACTAAGGATCATTAAAGTTTGTTCAAAGGAAGTTGCTCCGTCAAAAAACATGGCCGCCGTGTGCCAATCAAAATGTAGCGTGTTTGGTGGAGATATTGGGTTTGTTTATTTGATGGATTTTGATGTCAAAATTGGTTCTATATAATTATGTTTTTGGGTATTCTGAGCTCAAATTTGCAATTTTCGAAGCTGTCAGATAAACAGTTTGGCGGCCATCTTGGATAATCTCGTCAAAATCTCTCATGCTAAAGCAATGGGAAATTTTAAATGTCTTCTCGAGAACTACCAGGCCGATTTCAATTATATTTGGCAGGAAGCATCCTTAGGGCATAAGGATCCAAGTTTGTTCAAATGAACCCTATCGGCCAATTTGCCCAGCGGCCATTTTGGATTTCAGCTAATTTCAGGAAATGTCTTTAAAAATCTTCTCCGAAACCACTTGGGGAACTTCATCTAGGCCAAGAGGTAAGCCCAGTTTTTTTCAAGAGGAGGTGATTGACCAAATGGTTCGGCGACCATCTTGGATGACCTGGTTTAAACCCCAACAGGCGATCGGCAGATATGAAAATAGGTGTTTGCTACGGTATTTTTAACACGAATATCGGCTGACGTCGTTCTCCGTAGAATCCGAGCGGGTGACGTCACACCCGGTCGCTCGGATGTTTATGTGAAGAAAAATTTTTTCATTAATTCGCGCATCTTATTCTGGGTGCTGCGTACTAAAAATGGTACCGGAAACTTTAGAATGATCAAGTTTACGTGCGATCACGATCGGTTTGCAATGATCGATGGTTTCAAAATTCTTGAGTAGATGTGTGGTCTGCGGTTTTACCGTGTGAGACAGCAGTTTGGATACATTTTGTTGTTTTCTTCACATATCGTGATGCGTTCGTTAGGAGTATAATTGATATTGATATTAAATATACCTGAATGCTATGCGATATGATTCCTGGAGCCGTTAAACATCCTGGAGGATCTATTATGGGTGTGTTTGTGCCCGCCGCGTACTTGTCGTCATAATCAATGCGATCGTTGTTGTAACGTGGCAGGGTGGGGTGCGGGGAGGTTACGGTTAATTTATGAGTCAAAATATTTGAAAATTAATTGTCTGCCTTCCATCCGGGTCTCGTTCCGCTTGTTTATTGTAGGTTTGTGCTTATTTTATAGGCCAAGCCAGCCCCGCCATCATGTGACGACTGCCATAAGTTTGTCCGTCTAATGTTCAAGGACCATGTCTGTTTTAGGTGTTCCCTGTGTAATATAGATCATAGGTGTAATGTTTGTGCAGTGTGGTCCGTCGAAATGATGGTTGAGTTCCTTGCCCAGAAGGACTTGGCTGGGTCTGACGCGGGGTCAGGCGGTCCGAGAGGAAATCGTGGAGCGCCCGGTTCGGCCGGTGGGGGTGCTCTACGTCCCCAGCTGGAGGTGGCGGAGATGGCACCGCCGGCGTGGTTTGGTCCGGCTATGCAGGATTTTCTGCATAGCGTTCTGCCCACGCTGGTGTCGTCCCTGCTACCAAAGGTTGGGGGGCAGTTTCTCCCCATGCCTGGTATGGATCCTGTCCTCGGACAGGATTCTGGACTGGTTACCGAGGGGGCCGTCTCGTACGGCCCCCTGGCGGTCCCGTCTGGCTTCGGCCAGACGGGTTCTGTCTCTCTGTGGCCACCTCCGGGTGGTCCAGTAGCAGTGGCCGGTCCGTCAGGTGTGGGAGCCGTCCGCCAGGACGGCTCCACGGTTGACTCGTCTAGTGACGGCTCTTCGGAGTCTGAAGACGAGGAGGCCGAGGAGGAGAGGTTGCTGCGGCCCGTGAAGCCGCAGGTGGAGAATATGGAGGTTGATTCCGTCCTGGACGGAACCGGCCTCCATTTGTCTGGTTTGGCGCAAGCCAGGTCAGCGGCTCCGCCTGCGGCTGAGGCCAATCCGTTACCTTGCACTGGTTCCGCGCGGCTTGGTTTGTCACCAGCCGTCAGGGGAACGGGTGTGCCGGGCCAGGCGTGGTACTCACCTATCTCGCCTGGTCCGGCAGCCGGACGTGGGGTGCCGTTGGCGCCCGTGTCCGGCTATGGTTCCGCGACTGTTACGGGTCCGTACGGTTTTCCGTGCAGACCTACCCCATGGACCGGAGTGTTTCATGGGGTGGCGGCGGAACCGTGTGGTAGCGGAGTGTCAGCTGTGGCTCCTTGCCGGGAGGCCGTGGCTGGCAGACCCGTGAGCACGTCAACGGGTGACGTGTTTGCGGGGGTATCTTCTTCGGAGATAGATTGGTCAGATGCTCTGGCGTGGCTAGCCAGAGTTGACCCGTCTGTGGTTTCGGCCACGGCCGATGAAGATGTGCCCCGTCCGTCGGTTGCGTCGATTAGGACGGGGATTTTGCGGATCCACGGTTCATTGATTTGTTAGATGCTATTTATAGCAAACAACTAATGACCAAGGGTCAGCTCCCTGCGGCCTCCAGGGAGGTGCGGGCAAGATGTCGTATTCCGCGGGGTGAATACGACAGGTATGGTGTAGTCCCGTCGGTCACGGAGGATGACCGATGGGTACTGAGTGCCGGGTCGGGTGGTCCCGTTCCGGCACTAGTGGATAAGTCCCAGGTACACCAGGAAGAAGTCCTGGCCCTATGCGATGAGGGTGTGAGGGCAGCGATGAGCGCTGTCAATCACTCTTATCATCTCCTTCAGTCGGTGTGGGCTGAAGTGGGGGCAGGCCACCCTGTGCCACCTGTGGCGCTATCATGTGTTAATGACGGCTTGGTGCTGTCAATGGACGCATTGGCAAGGGTGCAAGCGTGAGTGACGAAGTCCAGGAGGCAAATGGTCATTGACCATATGCGTCCGGCTACGGCAGTCAGGGAGCGTCTTCTTGGGACGCCCCTGACAGGGCCTAGCATCTTTGGTGGCCAAGCGCGGGCCATCTTAGAGGACACCGCCAGTATCGCGCAGAATCGGTTAGCGGTAAATCTACAGCTAGAGCTAGTGCGGCAAGCGCACGCACTAGGGGCTGTGGGAAAACCGTTAACGGGACAGCCTTCAAAGAAACAGAAGAAACATAAGAGCAAGGCGAAAGCCTATTGCGACTTCTGTTTCGGCTGGGTTTTCGGAGCCGCCGCCGGCGAAGAAACCCAGGAAGGTTGTAGAGGCGCCTACCCTCCCCAATGTTGCTCCTGACCGCCCTAGAGGCGGGAAGGGTAAGGGTAAGGCCTCAAAGGGCGGACAGAAGGGGCCGAAGCGTACCTGAGGGTACGCAAGCTCCCTTCATATCCGCCTGGACCGCGCCTGTGCGACAGGAACAGCGGTGCCAGTTATACCCGTCGTGCCTAGAACGAAATGGTTCTCACTCTCTCTCGTTAAGAAAGAGGGGGGGGGGGGGGGGGGGGGCGGACTGCGAGCCGGACAACCCCGTTAGACGTCGAGGCGTCTATGGTGGGTGGAAGGCTCATGCGTTTCCTCGAGGCTTGGCGAGGTGTGACGTCAGACAGTCTGGTCCTGGGATGGTTATCCCAGGGTTACATGCCGGAGTGGTGGGACTTTCCGCCACAAAATCTGTCTTTGGCACCTGCCTGGACGCCCGTACCAAGGGAGCCAGACAAGTTAGAAGCCGTTCAAAAGGAAGTGTCGGGTTTGCTTCTGAAGGGAGCAATAAAACCAGCAAACCGGAGCACTCCAGGCTTCTATTCAAACATGTTCCTTGTCCCCAAGAGCACAGGGGGATGGAGACCCATACTCAATCTCAGGCCATTAAATTGGTTTATCCATACGCCTCGGTTCCAGATGGCAACACCGAGGTCGGTAATGGCGGGATTGAGGAAAGGAATGTGGTGTGTATCGATCGATCTGAAAGATGCATATTTCCACATTCCGATGAATCGGAGTTGGCACAGGTTTCTGAGATTTGCGTTTCAGAATCAAGTATGGGAGTTTACAGTTCTCCCGTTTGGCCTGTCGACAGCTTCGAGGGTTTTCACAAGAGTGGTCCTTGCGGTGACAGCGTTTCTCAGAAAAGAGAACGTGGCGCTACACACCTACATAGACGACTGGCTGCTCAAGGCAGACTCGGCAGCCAGGTTGAACGTGGATACTGCTCTGACTCTGAAGTTACTTTCAGATCTAGGCTGGATAGTCAACGAGGAGAAATCCGAGTTGACGCCCACTCAACATTTTGTTTATTTGGGGATGCGATTCGACCTCGAGGAGGGCAGGGTTTACCCGTCAGAGCCCAGAGTGGTGTCTCTGTTAGTCATCCTCAGGAGTTTTCGAGTGGGAAACCACATTCAGGCGAGGCGGTTCCTTCAGATGCTGGGCATGATGGTCTCCATGGAGCAGGTTATCCCGTACGCTGCTCTAATGCGAAGACCTATCCAGTTGTATCTGATGTCTCTGTGGAAACAGAGAACAGAACCCCTGTCAAAACTGGTGCCAGTTTTGGAGCCGATAATATCGCATCTTCTATGGTGGAAACAGCGTCAGAATCTCCTAATAGGGGTTTCGCTGCACCTACCCCACCCCCAGCTGTCCGTTTACACGGATGCATCGCTGGAGGGGTGGGGTGCCTGCCTGGGAGAACACCAGGTCTCGGGCACATGGACTCTCCCGGAGAGTCAGCTGCATATCAATCTGTTGGAAATGATGGCAGTGGAACTGGCGTTGGAAGAGTTCCTTCCGATGACCAGGGGCAAGGTGATATTGATACGGTCGAACAATTCGACAGTAGTATCATATATAAATCGCCAAGGAGGGACCAGGTCGCCCACCCTGTGCATCAGGGTGTGGCACTTGATTCAATGGTGCAGGAATTACTCGGTTGTTTTGAAAGCAGCTCATATTCCTGGCCGTTTGAACATTCTGGCGGATGCTTTGTCTCGCAGACAGAGAATCTTGCCAACAGAATGGTCCCTCAACCCTCCAGTTCTACGACGGATCTTCGAGCATTGGGGCAAACCCAACGTGGACTTGTTCGCCACAAAGGAAAATGCTCAAATCATGACATATGTCTCGCCGATTCCAGATCCAAATGCCGTCGATACAGACGCTCTGGCGATAAGCTGGAGAGGGATGCACGCGTACGCGTACCCACCCACCATTCTTCTACCGAAGGTATTGGTGAAGGTCAGGGAGGAGCCGTGTCTGGTCCTGTTAATAGCGCCGTATTGGCTGAGCAGGGCGTGGTTCACGGATCTTCTAGATCTGCTGGTGGAAAATCCTGTGCAGTTGCCCGAGATTCCGAACATAATCTCCCAGGCCAAGGGACGCCTCCTACACGAGCGTCCCGAAATGTTCAAATTGACTGCGTGGATGTTGTCAAACAACGTTCCACGTCGGAAGGCTTTTCTCGACAGGCTGCTGATTTCATCGCGGCTGCGAGAAGGAGGTCAACCTTCAAGTCATATAACAACAAGGTTAACAGATTTGCAGACTGGTGTGAAGAAAAGGGTATTGATACCTTTCAATCCACTATTCAGCAAATAGCAGACTTTCTCTGTGAGCTGTTCTTTGCAGGACTAGCTCCCGTCACAATTGCTGGATACAAGTCAGCTTTGGCATCAGTTATCCCTTGTCTAGCCAACAGGGATAGTCCAGAGGTGGCCCAGTTAAATGTGATGTTGAAGGGAATGAGCAATCTCCGCCCGAGACAACCGGTAGTCATTCCAGCCTGGAGTCTATCTTTAGTGCTTAATGTACTGGCCAAGCACCCTTTCGAACCGTTGCGTTCGGCTAGTCTAAAGCATTTGACTCTAAAGGCGGTCTTTCTATTGGCAGCTTCCTCAGCTAGAAGGCGCAGTGAGATCCATGCGCTTTCGGCAGAGAGGAACCGATTTATTGTTTCTGGAGAAGGTCTGCGTCTTCTGCGAAGAGCAGAGTTTATGTCAAAGAACCAATCTTTGAGATATCCCGGCAAACCGATCATTATACCGAAGTTAACCAGGTTTGATCGTGATGCCAGTGTCTGGTGCCCGGTCCGTGCTTTGACTAAGTACAAGAAACGGACTGACTCGTTACGGTCGAACGATAGACATCTGTGGATCTGCCATAAAAAGCCTTATGGCGCCGCATCCATGGATACTATCTCTCGTTGGGTGGTCGAATGCATTCAGACTACTCACGAGATGGCGACTGGGCACCAGGTGCAGGGCGTAAGGGCACACGATGTTAGAGGAATAGCCGCCTCGACCGCCCTTTACAATGGTGTTCCGTTAGAGGACATCATGGCCATTGCACAATGGCACTGTGAGTCCTCATTTACGGATTACTATATGAGGGATGTGTCAGACTCAGCCAATCCACTCGCTTTAGCTGTTTTGAAACGATAGTTAGTGACCACACTGCTTTTCCCCTTTTTTCACTTTGGTAAGAAAAGAACCTAAAGCAGGCATGGTCAAGCGAGAGGATGTCAACCAGATTGTGTCACTGATGGCCGAACCGGTGAATGGTTGTAGGCGGTACGTCTGAAGTCCTGTTATCATAAGGTAATTCAATAAGTGAGAGTTTTTTGTATTATGTATATGTATCATGTTCATTCATCTTATATATTCATGCTCATTCCCAGGCTAATACAAGCGATATGCAGGGAGTAGTTAACCCTCTTGGCATATTTGTGTTTTCAGGCGAGATACATGTTCGTTAGTTCTCTCCCTTTTCTTAGGAGGAAAAAGGGGGGGGGGGCTGTGACGCGAATGTGATTCGGTTCCGTGAACGTGACAGTCCTTTTAGGTCTCCGTTAGTCAAGTTTGAAGTCTAAAATCTTTCTCCAAGGGGCAAAATTAGCATGTATGGCTTGCCCCTTCCCACCAGGTTACTGATCAAATCTGGTGTATATCAGAAGTAACAGAATGGTGAGTATTGATCGAAGGAGAATGCAGGAAATGTCAATTTCCCTTTCTCCGAGATCTAACAATACTCACCATTCTGTTACGGACCCAGCCTCCCAGCCCCACGGAGGCAAGCCATAGTTTTCTCTTGTTTGGTGGCTATGCAAACAATATGAGCTCTATGGTAAACGGGTACTCGGCAGTTGGGAGCCGGGTACCCGGTTCCCAGGAGTCGGTAAAGCTTTCTAAGTCTATGATCCTAGAGCCGCTGTCAGGGCCAGCTGTATATCAGAAGTAACAGAATGGTGAGTATTGTTAGATCTCGGAGAAAGGGAAATTGACATTTCCTGCAGTCCTGGACGGAACCGGCCTCCATTTGTATGGTTTGGCGCAAGCCAGGTCAGCGGCTCCACCTGCGGCTGAGGCCAATCCGTTACCTTGCTCCGGTTCCGCGCGGCTTGGTTTGTCACCAGCCGTCAGGGGAACGGGTGTGCCGGGCCAGGCGTGGTACTCACCTATCTCGCCTGGTCCGGCAGCCGGACGTGGGGTGCCGTTGGCGCCCGTGTCCAGCTATGGTTCCGCGACTGTTACGGGTCCGTACGGTTTTCCGTGCGGACCTACCCCATGGACCGGAGTGTTTCATGGGGTGGCGGCGGAACCGTGTGGTAGCGGAGTGCCTGGCGTGTCAGCCGTGGCTCCTTGCCGGGAGGCCGTGGCTGGCAGACCCGTGAGCACGTCAACGGGTGACGTGTTTGCGGGGGTATCTTCTTCGGAGGTAGATTGGTCTGATGCTCTGGCGTGGCTAGCCAGAGTGGACCCGTCTGTGGTTTCGGTCACAGCCGATGAAGATGCGCCCCGTCCGTCGGTTGCGTCGATTAGGACGGGGATTTTGCCCACGGCCCGGATCCAGTCAGTGGGACTGGATCCACGGTTCATTGATTTGTTGGATGCTATTTATAGCAAACAACTAATGACCAAGGGTCAGCTCCCTGCGGCCTCAAGGGAGGTGCGGGCAAGATGTCGTATTCCGCGGGGTGAATACGACAGGTATGGTGTAGTCCCGTCGGTCACGGAGGATGACCGATGGGTACTGGGCGTCCAGAGTGCCGGGTCGGGTGGTCCCGGTCCGGCACTAGTGGATAAGTCCCAGGTACACCAGGAAGAAGTCCTGGCCCTATGCGATGAGGGTGTGAGGGCAGCGATGAGCGCTGTCAATCACTCTTATCGTCTACTTCAGTCGGTGTGGGCTGAAGCGGGGGCAGGCCACCCTGTGCCACCTGTGGCGCTATCGTGTGTTAATGACGGCTTGGTGCTGTCAATGGACGCATTGGCAAGGGTGCAAGCGCGAGTGACGAAGTCCAGGAGGCAAATGGTCATTGACCATATGCATCCGGCTACGGCAGTCAGGGAACGTCTTCTTGGGACGCCCCTGACAGGGCCTAGCATCTTTGGTGGCCAAGCGCGGGCCATCTTAGAGGACACCGCCAGTATTGCGCAGAATCGGTTAGCGGTAAATCTACAGCTAGAGCTAGTGCGGAAAGTGCACGCACTAGGGGCTGTGGGCAAACCGCTAACGGGACAGCCTTCAAAGAAACAGAAGAAGCATAAGAGCAAGGCGAAAGCCAGGCCTGTTGCGACTTCTGTTTCGGCTGGGTTCTCGGAGCCGCCGCCGGCGAAGAAACCCAGGAAGGTTGTAGAGGCGCCTACCCTCCCCAATGTTGCTCCTGACCGCCCTAGAGGCGGGAAGGGCAAGGGTAAGGGTAAGGCCTCAAAGGGCGGACAGAAGGGGCCGAAGCGTACCTGAGGGTACGCAAGCTCCCTTCATATCCGCCTGGACCGCACCTGTGCGACAGGAACAGCGGTGCTAGTTATACCCGTCGTGCCTAGAACGAAATGGTTCTCACTCTCTCTCGTTAAGAAAGAGGGGGGGGGGCGGACTGCGAGCCGGACAACCCCGTTAGACGTCGAGGCGTCTATGGTGGGTGGAAGGCTCATGCGTTTCGTCGAGGCCTGGCGAGGTGTGACGTCAGACAGTCTGGTCCTGGGATGGTTATCCCAGGGTTACATGCCGGAGTGGTGGGACTTTCCGCCACAAAATCTGTCTTTGGCACCTGTCTGGA
The DNA here is from genome assembly GCA_034401795.1 of Chaetoderma sp. LZ-2023a. Classification (NCBI taxonomy): domain Eukaryota; kingdom Metazoa; phylum Mollusca; class Caudofoveata; order Chaetodermatida; family Chaetodermatidae; genus Chaetoderma; species Chaetoderma sp. LZ-2023a. Next base: position 15,707,971 of record CM067365.1, read on the forward strand.
CACCCGTACCAAGGGAGCCAGACAAGTTAGAAGCCGTTCAAAAGGAAGTGTCGGGTTTGCTTCTGAAGTGAGCAATAAAACCAGCAAACCGGAACACTCCAGGCTTCTATTCAAACATGTTCCTTGTCCCCAAGAGCACGGGGGGATGGAGACCCATACTCAATCTCAGGCCATTAAATTGGTTTATCCATACGCCTCGGTTCCAGATGGAAACGCCGAGGTCGGTAATGGCGGGATTGAGGAAAGGAATGTGGTGTGTATCGATCGATCTGAAAGATGCATATTTCCACATTCCGGTGAATCGGAGTTGGCACAGGTTTCTGAGATTTGCGTTTCAGAATCAAGTATGGGAGTTTACAGTTCTCCCGTTTAGCCTGTCGACAGCTCCGAGGGTTTTCACAAGAGTGGTCCTTGCGGTGACAGCGTTTCTCAGAAAAGAGAACGTGGCGCTACACACCTACATAGACGACTGGCTGCTCAAGGCAGACTCGGCAGCCAGGTTGAACGTGGATACTGCTCTGACTCTGAAGTTACTTTCAGATCGAGGCTGGATAGTCAACGAGGAGAAATCCGAGTTGACGCCCACTCAACATTTTGTTTATTTGGGGATGCGATTTGACCTCGAGGAGGGCAGGGTTTACCCATCAGAGCCCAGAGTGGTGTCTCTGTTAGCCATCCTCAGGAGTTTTCGAGTGGGAAACCACATTCAGGCGAGGCGGTTCCTTCAGATGCTGGGCATGATGGTCTCCATGGAGCAGGTTATCCCGTACGCTGCTCTAATGCGAAGACCTATCCAGTTGTATCTGATGTCTCTGTGGAAACAGAGAACAGAACCCCTGTCAAAACTGGTGCCAGTTTTGGAGCCGATAATATCGCATCTTCTATGGTGGAAACAGCGTCAGAATCTCCTAATAGGGGTTTCGCTGCACCTACCCCACCCCCAGCTGTCCGTTTACACGGATGCATCGCTGGAGGGGTGGGGTGCCTGCCTGGGAGAACACCAGGTCTCGGGCACATGGACTCTCCCGGAGAGTCAGCTGCATATCAATCTGTTGGAAATGATGGCAGTGGAACTGGCGTTGGAAGAGTTCCTTCCGATGATCAGGGGCAAGGTGATATTGATACGGTCGGACAATTCGACAGTAGTATCATATATAAATCGCCAAGGCGGGACCAGGTCGCCCACCCTGTGCATCAGGGTGTGGCACTTGATTCAATGGTGCAGGAATTACTCGGTTGTTTTGAAAGCAGCTCATATTCCTGGCCGTTTGAACATTCTGGCGGATGCTTTGTCTCGCAGACAGAGAATCTTGCCAACAGAATGGTCCCTCAACCCTCCAGTTCTACGACGGATCTTCGAGCATTGGGGCAAACCCAACGTGGACTTGTTCGCCACAAAGGAAAATGCTCAAATCATGACATATGTCTCGCCGATTCCAGATCCAAATGCCGTCGATACAGACGCTCTGGCGATAAGCTGGAGAGGGATGCACGCGTACGCGTACCCACCCACCATTCTTCTACCGAAGGTATTGGTGAAGGTCAGGGAGGAGCCGTGTCTGGTCCTGTTAATAGCGCCGTATTGGCTGAGCAGGGCGTGGTTCACGGATCTTCTAGATCTGCTGGTGGAAAATCCTGTGCAGTTGCCCGAGATTCCGAACATAATCTCCCAGGCCAAGGGACGCTTCCTACACGAGCGTCCCGAAATGTTCAAATTGACTGCGTGGATGTTGTCAAACAACGTTCCACGTCGGAAGGCTTTTCTCGACAGGCTGCTGATTTCATCGCGGCTGCGAGAAGGAGGTCAACCTTCAAGTCATATAACAACAAGGTTAACAGATTTGCAGACTGGTGTGAAGAAAAGGGTATTGATACCTTTCAATCCACTATTCAGCAAATAGCAGACTTTCTCTGTGAGCTGTTCTTTGCAGGACTAGCTCCCGTCACAATTGCTGGATACAAGTCAGCTTTGGCATCAGTTATCCCTTGTCTAGCCAACAGGGATAGTCCAGAGGTGGCCCAGTTAAATGTGATGTTGAAGGGAATGAGCAATCTCCGCCCGAGACAACCGGTAGTCATTCCAGCCTGGAGTCTATCTTTAGTGCTTAATGTACTGGCCAAGCACCCTTTCGAACCGTTGCGTTCGGCTAGTCTAAAGCATTTGACTCTAAAGGCGGTCTTTCTATTGGCAGCTTCCTCAGCTAGAAGGCGCAGTGAGATCCATGTGCTTTCGGCAGAGAGGAACCGATTTATTGTTTCTGGAGAAGGTCTGCGTCTTCTGCGAAGAGCAGAGTTTATGTCAAAGAACCAATCTTTGAGATATCCCGGCAAACCGATCATTATACCGAAGTTAACCAGGTTTGATCGTGATGCCAGTGTCTGGTGCCCGGTCCGTGCTTTGACTAAGTACAAGAAACGGACTGACTCGTTACAGTCGAACGATAGACATCTGTGGATCTGCCATAAAAAGCCTTATGGCGCCGCATCCATGGATACTATCTCTCATTGGGTGGTCGAATGCAGACTACTCACGAGATGGCGACTGGGCACCAGGTGCAGGGCGTAAGGGCACACGATGTTAGAGGAATAGCCGCCTCGACCGCCCTTTACAATGGTGTTCCGTTAGAGGACATCATGGCCGTTGCACAATGGCACTGTGAGTCCTCATTTACGGATTACTATATGAGGGATGTGTCAGACTCAGCCAATCCACTCACTTTAGCTGTTTTGAAACGATAGTTAGTGACCACACTGCTTTTCCCCTTTTTTCACTTTGGTAAGAAAAGAACCTAAAGCAGGCATGGTCAAGCGAGAGGATGTCAACCAGATTGTGTCACTGATGGCCGAACCGGTGAATGGTTGTAGGCGGTACGTCTGAAGTCCTGTTATCATAAGGTAATTCAATAAGTGAGAGTTTTTTGTATTATGTATATGTATCATGTTCATTCATCTTATATATTCATGCTCATTCCCAGGCTAATACAAGCAATATGCAGGGAGTAGTTAACCCTCTTGGCATATTTGTGTTTTCAGGCGAGATACATGTTCGTTAGTTCTCTCCCTTTTCTTAGGAGGAAAAAGGGGGGGTGGGCTGTGACGCGAATGTGATTCGGTTCCGTGAACTTGACGGTCCTTTTAGGTCTCCGTTAGTCAAGTTTGAAGTCTAAAATCTTTCTCCAAGGGGCAAAATTAGCATATATGGCTTGCCCCTTCCCACCAGGTTACTGATCAAATCTGGTGTATATCAGAAGTAACAGAATGGTGAGTATTGATCGAAGGAGAATGCAGGAAATGTCAATTTCCCTTTCTCCGAGATCTAACAATACTCACCATTCTGTTACGGACCCAGCCTCCCAGCCCCACGGAGGCAAGCCATAGTTTTCTCTTGTTTGGTGGCTATGCAAACAATATGAGCTCTATGGTAAATGGGTACTCGGCAGTTGGGAGCCGAGTACCCGGTTCCCAGGAGTCGGTAAAGCTTTCTAAGTCTATAATCCTAGAGCCGCTGTCAAGGCCAGCTGTATATCAGAAGTAACAGAATGGTGAGTATTGTTAGATCTCGGAGAAAGGGAAATTGACATTTCCTGCAATCTGTCACATTTACATATGCGTAGGAACAGCCGACATGGGTGGGGCTCGGGGGTGGTGTTGGGGTTTAGGGTTACCCAGGTTTTTCTATAGCACCCCTAGGTTTTTGGCCCACCTATAGTTTGCACCCTCCCACCCCCTGGTAAAAATATGTTCCTATGCTTATGTGTCCGCAGCGCATATATAAATAAATGTTTTGGTGTTTGTTATTCTCGTAAGATTACCAATTAACAAATCCAATTCAGCCTCGAAAAATATCGCTTTTCTCGGCATTGTTGTGATTAATATTAATTCTGACAGCTCTGTCAGATTCAAGGTCATCTGTACTTCCGCATTCTTGTCAGAACAACGATTTGCACATCCACAACAAAAGCTTACAGCAAAAAACTTACGCCTGTCTTCGTGACTCCTGGTTAAGTCAAGCACGTAAGTGTGATGTCGTAACTTATGCCAGGTGTAACTTACACTTCTTTGTGAATCCGGGCCTTGGGTAAGGCCTCTACTGGAGTATGCGAAGTCTGGAGCCCCTTTCTAAAACGGGATAGCACTACTATCGAAAATGTACAGCGGCAGGCTACCAAACTTGTTCCAGGTCTACACAATCTTACGTATCAAGAGAGAATAAAAATCCTCAAGTTACCATCACTAACATATCATCTCATATCATATCAATTTCGGCTGTATGGATAATAGGCCATTGGCCTGTCAGTCATTCCTAGCTTTCAAATTTCCAACTTTCAACTAATCTACAACTTGACAATACTATTGTTATATGTTATATGCTTATATATTTATACTCTGTACACGTCTATACAGGGTCAACTTTGAATACATATACATATATACAAACAGACCTAACTTATTTCCGGAATATATCAGGAAGCTGTTATGCTTTCACATGCTGCCAGACAGTAGTATGTGCTTGTTATATAATTTTCAGTGATCTTGGGGCATGTTTGGCACTTTGGAAACAATTTGACCCTCAGTCAAACTATCATAAAAAACAACCCACATGCCCAAAGTCCTGCAAACCTGTAGAACATCATGTTTTGCCAAAAGACTCAGAAGTCAAGCGGGCCAATGTGATGTAAATAAACATATACTAATAATTTACTTGTTCAAGATTGAAGGTGTCATCTCACACCTTTCTCAGAACTGTTAATATCATGTCAGTATATACACCTAAATATATTTATTCACTTACACATATGGAAGGTGTAGTTTTACACCATTCCCCTATCATATACTTTATACGATTACTAATGGAAGGTGTAATTTTACACCTTTCCCAAAACTGTTAATATATATAATTACATACATACATACATACATATGCATGGAAGAATGATTTTACACATTTCTCAAATCATGTACTTTATACAAAAATAATTGAAGGTGTAGTTTTACACCTTTCCTGAATTGCTAAATCTATATACACACACTTGTATATATGGACGGTGTACTTTCACACCTTTCCTAGGTCATATACGTTCTACCGTGATTTATGGAAGGTGTGATTTCACACCTTTTCCAAAGCATACACTCTATATATTACATATGGAAGGTGTAATTTCATACCTTTCCTCAAACTGTTGTATCTATATACATACAGCTACATTTACAAGTATATTGAAGATGTAATTTCACACTTATCCTCGATCTATTATATCTATATACATACACCCATATTTATGGAAGGTGTACTTTCACACCTTTCCTAAGTCTTATACGATATGCAGTGGTTTTGGGAAGGTGTAATTTCACACCTTTCCCAAATCCTTATAAGTTATACAGTATCTATGGACGGTGTGATTTCACACCATTCCCTTAGACAACTCTAAATCTGTATATTGTACAGATGCGGTTACATTATCAAATTATTCTTAGTTAACCTACATGTAGGCTGGTGTGAACTCACAGCAAACCTTAACAAACCATGTCTTATTATACAATTTACAATAAATAGTCTACATACAAGGGTGGTGTGATTCCACTCCAACCCTTACTAATGGGGACATTACTAGATATTATGCATATATTGGTCCCATTCCTTTTCCAATCTTGACTTAAAACTGTTCGGGGATGGTGCTGATATGACATGCTCGGGCAATGCCTTCCAGTTGTCTACAATCTGTGATGCGAAGACATTATATACAGACGTAAGCGTGGCGATATGATTGAAACATATAAATACCTCCACCACATATGTGAGGTTGGCTCGCCCTGGCCTCAACATGAAGCTAGTCAAGCAACCAGAGGGCACAGCTTGAAATTACCAAAACAGTCTTGTACAACTGGTCTTCGACTGCACGCCTTCTCAAATAGTAAACTCTTGGAATTCTTTACCAGAAGAGGTTGTGACAGCACCAACATTAAATGCCTTCAAAAATAGACTGGACAAAGTACGGTAGGAACATATGTATGTGTTTGATGAATAATTTGGTTAACAGTTGTGTGTCTTAGAATTACAGTCCTGGTGCTGAATAACATGCTTCCGTCCAGATTAAGATGCTGTCAGATATCTAATAGTCATCCTCTAACAAACTGGTAAATCATTTCAATAGATGGTACCCTTGCTGGAGTAGGCGGCACACCGCATCTGACTCTGACACTAATTCTGCCTCACTTAGCTTATTACAATATGATATGGATCAAGGCACACAAAAATAAATTAAGTAAACTTACAGGTCTGCAAAAAAAATGCTTAAAACTATTCTCACCGTCCACAGAGGGACAAAATATTTTTAAAGTGGAAAGTCTGCTAAAAATAGAAGACATAGCTAAGGTACAGCTATACCCTGTACTAACAGACTTACAAAACTAATCTGCCACCACCAATAAGTAATCTTATGAAAAATAACATTGAAATCCACAACCACCACACTGATGGTTGGTGGCCATCTGGTATTTTGCACTGTGTTTAGAAACACCTTTAAAAATCTCTGAGATCGCATTATGCAATTTACACTTTCTATATGTAGATAGATATATCTGTGATGATGTTACATGATTTCCAGTACTTTGACTTTTACAGGTTTTTATAGGTCTAGTAAATCTCATTAACCCCTACCACACTGATGTCAATGTTCTGTCTTTTACTGTGTCAATAGCAAAGAAACTGGTGTACATTTTTCAACAATTTTGGTGGACGATGTTGCTGTCTATGACAGCACCATCTCCAACCAAACTTGTTGAAAAATGAACACCATCTTATTAATTTAATTTGACAATGTTAAATTTTGACATCAGAGTGTTAAGGGTTAATTAATGTTTAATTTACAGAAACATGTGATTTGGCCAGTAACTGAAGACTCGTAGATCATGTCTTCCAAAGTTGAGTATCAGCAGGATGGAGCAGACAGCAGCTCATCAATGTTGCCCTCGATTCCGGAGGGAATGAGGAGCCTTGTGTCACCTAATCAAGCCATTAAAGTACCCAGTCTGAGAGAAAGGGCATCTGATTGGGCACTGGCAGTTAGAAAGAGGTAAGATACGAAGCATAGGATTTGAAATTAAGAGTAAGGGTAGTAGAGTTAGGGCTAACCCTGGCTGGTACTAGCTGTGGAGTAGCCAGATTGTTGTGTTTTTGGTAACAATTTGTATCAGATTTAGCATTAATTAAGTATGATGACCCTGTGTGTGCATGCATGTGTGGGAGCATCCGTGCATGTGTGCATGCGTGGGTGTGTGCATGCATGTGTGTGCATGTTTGGGTGATTAAAAAAATCCAGAAAATCAAAAAAATTCTAACACAAGAACGGATGAAATTGTACCACTTTGATCTAAAAAATCCTGGAAAGTCTGCAAAAATCTGGAATATCAGAAAAAACTTGTGACAAAAACGGGATGGTAAGAATTTGCAATCTTTAATTTCTCTTGCTTTTCTGCTAACTAGTTACAAGTGAATTTATTCTTGAACAGTGTGCTTTGTCTGATAAGACCTTGATTATCGCGATATGATATTGCCCTACATCGTGGCTTTTTACTGCATTATTACAGTCACACTGTAGCAAGAAGAGGGTCTGCTTGACTGTCTGTCTGTCTGTCTGTCTGTCTATCTGTCTGTCTGCCTGCCTGCCTGCCTGCCTGCCTGCCTGCCTGCCTGACTGCCTGCCTGCCTGCCTGCCTGCCTGCCTGCCCATCCATCTGTCTGTCTGTCTGTATGCTTGTTTGTCTGTGTCTGTATGTCTGCCCGCCTATTGGGAACTGTATCTCAGAAACTTCTTTGCCGAATTGGCTCAAATTTTAACACAAGAAAGAATTTAACAACCTGGATATGGATAAATTTTGAATCTACAATCTGTGTTTTCTCATGTTATCATTATCTTCAGAATCCTGGATTGTGAGCAGAGAAATGAGAGTGTAGAGGAGGAAGATATCAGAGAGCTGAGAGTGGACCTTATTCAGGCATTCATTACTGCGTTACAATCAGACAGGTAAGAAAATATATCCATCTCAGTATTAGGGAAAGCTACATATAAAGTATTGTAAACCATGGAATGCCAGATTCATATATTGCCTGACGCTGTTCTCGATTGGAGAACCAAGTAGGATGCATTTTCACTGGGTGAGTGTATACACCTTTAGGGACAGCTTGGGCACACTGTAGTGGGCATGTTTTTGCCCAGAATTTGCCCAAGTGTTTTGTAGCATTATAGTGTGCTTTGAGCTTGCGCATTTATCGTAATGTTTAGCCATCCCAAGATTCACGCAAGGTTTTTGGGCAAATGGGGTCTACCCAGAACTTACCCAAAGTTTTTGGGGCATCATAGTGCACTGTGAGCTTGCCCATACATATGTGTATTTATTCAGCTCAAGATTTGTCCATTTACCCATATGCAGCGGTTCTTCTTGAAAAAATGTGTGCATGATGAGCGGTCCATTATGAGTTTGTGGATATCTATAAATTATATAAGCCTGTGTGAGGACCCACCTGGGTATTAGCGCCACACATTGGTGGTTCTCTAAGATAACAAAACCAGTCTCATACTATGGCTTGCATTAACCCTTGGTAGTCAAGCCGGCCAAAAACGGCTTCTGCAGTGCTCTTGAGAAATGTCCTTTTGCAGACCAAGAGAAAACTATTTTTAAAAATTTATCATAGTCATCTTTGTCTGCAAATGGACATTTTCTAGGAGAAAATCAAAAAATTTCTTGAACAAATTTGAGCATTAAATAATTAACCCTTTAACTCAAAAGGCAGGTATGTCATTCTTAGTGTTAAAATTGTGAAAATTACATTATTTGACGGAATATTCTGTTTGATAGTCCATCAAATAATTTTCACATATATCTAATAACTTTATTACCTTTCAACTTGAAACCTGATGAATTAACAAAAAGCCTTGCCTGTCAGTTGTTGCTGCCTCTGACAGTTGTTGAAGAGATAGAATGATAATTGTGAAAGTTGTTATTCATTCAAATGTAATTGATTGTTGACTTTTAGTCAGTTTTATTGCAGATTATTATTGAATCTGGTTGGGAATTATCTCCCTTGTCACAATTTTTGTAAAGGGAGATAATTGTCTCCTTTACAAATTAATCCAGTATGAGTTGCCTCCCCTATTATAGTTATGAAATTAAATACAACAATGTTTTATACTGACAATGCGAGGGTGGGTTATATGAAAAGGATTGAGATAGATGATGATGATTAGGATGAAATTGGTGTATAATTTCAGTGTATTTCAAGATCAGGCTCTTGAACATGATTGTTTTTATTTACTTTGCAGTCGTGCTGGCTGGCTTCTTCTGACTGAGATTCTGACTGTATTTGAGCCATACAAGGAGCATCTCTCATACCAAGACACCAAGTTAGAAGTAATATATAACCCACTTTTAACCCTCAAATTTGTTCCAGAAAATTAAAATTTTCTCGCAGAGAATATCCATATGCAGACCAACGGAAGACTGTGTTTGAAAAATTATCGCTGGAATGACTTGCTCAGTTTTCTCTTGAATTGTATCTGGACATTTCCAAAGACCACTGCAAAAGCTATTTTTGGCTGGCTTTAGTCTTGAAAGCTGTTCGTTTAACCAGATTTGGTAGAATGCATCCTTGATCTTGTTGCAATTTTGACCAAAAGTATGGTTCTACTTAACCCTTTAATGGTCAAGCCCGCCAAAACCGACCTCGGTACTGGTCTTGAGGAATAATCATTTGCAGGCCAAGATAAGACTATCTTCGAACAGTTTTCCACTGGAATGACTGGCTCGATAATCGAGCCAGTTATTCCAGTGATAAATTTTCACAAATTGTCTTATCTTGGCCTGCAAATTGACATATACAGAGGAAAAATCTAAAGTTCTGTAAAAAAAATCTTGACCATTGACCTTTCTATTTGAAATGCCTATGCTTCAAGTGAGTGATACAGGCCCATTGGTCCTCTTGTTTTTACTTGATCAGTAAAGTGTTAAACAAGAATCTAAGCAATCATCAGGTGGCCACAAAAGACAGGTTGTCTGACTTGTCTCTTGTTGATAGTTGCCTGTAGTAGAGAATTCCTTATGAGACCACCTGCCATAGAGGAACCATTATCGTCTGGCACTAGAGTGAGATGAGAGGCAGATGGTGTTTATTTGTACATGTTTTATTACAGAAAGAAAGCCAGTAGAATGCACTAGGTACTGTGCTGATTACTTACAACATAGACACAATCTCAATTTTCGTGGTTTGTAGTTAAATTAATTTCAAAATATTCAACAAAAGATTTTTTTTGTATTTTCAAGAATTTATCATATCTGTATATTGGGTTTGTTTAGATGTAGCTTTTCATAGTAATTGCTCATACATTTAGCGAAATTCTTCATGTTTTTGCCTCACTGAATATATGTATTGTAAACCATGCCTAGTCTATTCCAAATGACAATCCACACTATCGGTACTTTTTCCGGGGAAGATGCTTCAGTGTTCTTGTTAGTAAAATTGATTTCATAATATGCAACATTTTTTTATGTCATGAATTTGTCTAATTTTACAGATTGGCCACTATGTAGTGAGAATGCTGCAACACATGGACAAACACAAGGAGAAATACTTTGATGTCAGATTGATTGAAGCTCTAGCCAAGGTCTTCCCAGAGGTCTGCTAGAAAAAACAAACATATATACACCTGTGCAAAAGTTAAGCACCACCCTATTTTTACGCACATGCGAGGGTATATTCATGTGCTATGAAGAAAGCAATAGCATAAACATTTATGTACCCATCCATCTTAGTGCAAGAGGTAATAATGCAACTAGAGGAATGCTGATTATGATGGTGGGGAAACACTGTATGTTTTTGTTTGAACTTGAAAACGAGGCCTGAATATGGTTACGTTGACACAACTGACAACTATTGCCCTACAGTTGACACACGTGGCTAGATTGTCATTAATGGTGTCTGAAAACGAAGTTTAACATCTGTGCACGAGTTTGAGACTGTCATTATTAATACCGGGTATATCCACCTTGTGCCTGGATGACGGCCTGGACACGACGTCTCATGCTGGTCACCAACCGACTGATACGCCATTGTGGTATTCGTTGCCATTCAAGATGGAGTGCGTCTGTTAATTCCTGTAGGTTCTGCACAGGAGGATCCCTCCTTCTCACCATGTTTCCCAGAATGTCCCAGATATGCTCAATAGGGTTCATGTCAGGGCTCCTTGCTGGCCATGGTAGGGTTTCGATGGCATTCTGGCGGAGGTATTCATGCACAGCTCTAGCACGATGTGGTCGGGCGTTGTCATCCATGAATATAGGATGGGTTCCAGGTGCATGATTTACAAAATGAGGGACCACAACTCTATCCAGTATGGAATCTTGATATCTTTGTCCATTTAGTGTTCCAGGTACAGTCAACAGATCCAGCTTACAATCAAATGAGATGCACCCCCATATCATAACGGAACCTCCACCAAATGGAACTTCTTCCATGATGTTACGTTGGTCGTACGCCGTGCGTCTGGACCTCCATACACGAGTTCGACCATCTGTGGCATGAAGCAGGAACCGACTTTCATCGGACCAGTGTACCCGTCTCCAGGATCTCATGTTCCAGTGTCTTCTTTCGTTGCACCACCTTAGACGCTCCTCTTTGTGGTGTGCAGTGAGGAGAGGTCTCCTAGCTTTCATGCCAGCAGCATACAGTCTCCTTTTGACGGTAGACATTGACACTCTATTGCGCGTTTCCCATTGCTGGCTGAGCACTCTGCTGTTGGTGAATGGAGATCTCCTAACAAGGCGTACTAGGGCTCGATCATCACGGGCAGTAGTCTTCTTCGGTCTTCCAGATCTAGGCCTGTCCTTCACCTCGTTAGTTTGCCCATGTTTTGCAATCAAACGACTGATTACACTATGGTTAATGTTCAGCTGTCTGCCAATCTCTCTGCATGACATACCAGTGGTATGCATGCCTATGATTTGCCATTTCACACGATCACTTAACCTTCGTCTTGCCATAGCGGTTCACAATCAAGAGCTAATTCTCTCTGTACAAATAAACCACGGTCATGAACACAAAATTCCTAATCTTGTCGCCTAAATCTGTATGTAATGTTCTACACCTCAAACTGGACTTTTACATAACTGAACACGTGTGCTGTTTCCCGCCACGCACGGACATCAAGCGGCGTGAAGTCATGCATGCATGTGCATTTCGTACTTGGAATTATGTCAGCTAACGCGGGGACAAAAGTATGGCAGCCTAGTTGTACCATCATGTTTCTACGTTCTATTGTTTTTGCTGGTGCTTAACTTTTGCACAGGTGTATATATATATATATATATGTATATATAGAGCTAACCATGGAAAACCATGTAAATTACCTATGTAAATTATGTCACTTGCAATTACGAAACATAAGTAGAATCAGGAAATTCCTAACCAAAGAGACCACCATCAAACTTGTGTTAGCCACTGTAACATCTCGTTTAGACTATTGCAACTGTTTATTGATGGGTGCCCCAAAGGTGCTCATCAATAAACTGCAGGCAATTCAAAACACTGCTACCAGGATTATTTCTCGCTGTCCCAAACATGCACGAATCTCTCCTATTTTGAAAGCTTTACACTGGTTACCGATCGAACAAAGAATTCGCTTCAAAATTCTTTGTCTGACGTACCAGTGTAGAGCGGGAACTGCTCCTTCATACCTTTCCGAACTAACAGTGTCATACATTCCTGGACGATCACTAAGATCTGAGAACAAAAATGAATTAAAGGTTCCTCCAACCCGTATGACATCCTATGGGTCTAAACATTTTCATACGCGGCTGCAATCGAATGGAACTTGCTTCCACTCGATGTTAAATCCTGTCCTACATTGGCCTCGTTTAAGCGCAGACTGAAAGCCATCCTTTTTGGCCAATGTCATCAAAACTGTTAACTTAAAATTTTACATTTTTCGTCGTTTTGTAAGCGCATAGAGGACGCCTTTCGCGTGGAGTTTTGCACCATATAAGTGTACTATTATTATTATTATTATTATTATTATTATTATTATTATTATATATATATATATATATATATATATATATATTCATTGTATTTCACTCTTTCAATGACAAATCCCTCAAAAATTAAATTCTTTGAGGTCTAGCATATTCTCTTGAATATTTTGAAATTAATATGACTGGAAATGTGTTTGACAAATTTTCAAAGACTCCGTCATAGCAGCGGAAAGTTGTGAAAAGGACATTTTTCTATCAGGAGATTTTCTCCTGTAACCAAGTCTTATCTCCCTTGTATTACACATAAAAATATAGTTAAGTTTTGTTTCTGATATACATAAACACAACCACCACATCCATTGTCTGCAACGGCACATCAATCAGTAGCGCAACCACGACATTAGTGACAATAACAACACTGCCATTATCGGCTCCATCAGCACCTGTCACCATCACCACTTAAGAACAACACAGGCATCATCATCATCAGCACCTATATCCATCAGTAGCACAACTACCACTGACAATAACAACACTGCCATTATCACACCCTTCACCATCAGGACCAACACAACCAGATAAATTAACATCAGCATTACCTCCACTACAACTGTCAATACCATTACCATACACCTATCACAACTACCATCACCATCATCAGCCTTCCCTTCAGCACTACCATCACCAGCATCAACAACATCAATCTCCCTCCATCACTGCCATCACTACAACTGCTATGACCATCATCACCAACATCCATCCACCCTCCCTCCAGCACTATACAACTGCGATCACTATCATATGCTCTCCCTCCTGCACTAACATCACTCCAACTACCATAACCAACATCCACCCTCCCTCCAGCACTACATTCACAAACATCCGTAACATCCACGCTCCCTCAAACACTACCATCACCACGATCACTACTGTCATTAGCCACTACCATTACCACAATAACCACTACAGTGAAAATATTTATAATGTCGTCCACTGACCATGAATAACGAGGACAATTACATTATGTAGCTACCTACAGTACAGCTCATAAATAAGTTACAATGTTTTCAAAACAGAAACATGTTAATTAGTACAATTTTGAAAGTAAGAAATGTTCTGTTGAATATTTTGAACATGTTTGGATTGGGAGACATCGCTGCATAAGGCAGCGATGTCTTCCAATCCAAATATGTTCAAAATATTCAACAGTACATTTTACCTTGCTTTGGAAACATATCAGAGCTGTACTGTATATATCTGCTCAGCAATGTTTATGTGATGTACAATAATATGTAGGTTTGAATGTAAGTTTTATGATATCTCGTGTCATTTGTTTTCCATGTTGTATTTCGATAGGATGTAAGCAGATTTAAAACACAGGGTGGTGTGTATTCAAAGCCTTTATATCCCGCTCCTATGTCTGTGATGTTTTCGCCAACAAAACATATTATTGCATCTCCAAGAAAACTTGCCAAGTCTCACCAGTTTCGTCTTCCAGATGGCTGTAATCCGTTTGACCCCACAATTCCAGTGAGTATGCTATGCATTGTTGGTCTTTGTTGAGCCTTTATGCAATGCAGAGAATGGCTCGACATAGCAATCCACATGGCATCTGGCATATACCAAGAATTAGACAAATGTTCGTTTATCAATGGGCAATTAATGCATCAAGAAATATATCCAATCTCAATACAACTTTACATGTTTGCTCTACACCATCATTCTATTCACATGTGGTCACTTATGCAAGGGCAATCATTATACAATCTGATTTTATTATCCCCACATGTTTAAAAAGAACTGATGTCGATATTGCAATCGCCTCTGTCTATCTGGCTATCTCCTTGAAAGCATTTGGTGGAATTCAAACAAATTTGTTATATGAGTTACCCATATGATTGTGGATTGCATGATGATGTTTACATTAGACGCTGTGCCCAGAGTATGGTGTGGTTTGGGGAGCAGAATGTCAAAGCTAGCGAAATTCAACCAAATTCGGTATGTAAATATTACACAAGGCTGTGTGTGTGCGTGTGTGTGCGTGCGTGCGTGCGTGCGTGCGTGCGTGCGTGCGTGCGTGTATGTGCGTGTGCGTGCGTGTGTGTGTGTGTGCGTGTGTGTGTGTGTGTGTGTGTGTGTGTGCGTGCGTGTGTGCGTGCGGTGGGTGTGTGCGTGTGGTGGGTGTGTGTGTGCGGTGGGTGTGCGTGTGTGTGTGTGTGCATGTGTATGTGCGTGTGTGTGCATGCGTGTGTGTGTGCGTGCGTGTGTGTGAGGAAAAACATCAACTTTGGCAGAATTCTACCAAATTGTTTATGTAAGTTACCCATATGATTGCGAGATGACGTTTACATTAGTAAACGTAGCAAGGGTGTGAAGTGATGATGGTTGTGCAGAATGTCTAAGTTTATGAAAACATGGGGTTTTGAGATGGCATGCCACAGACTACGGATTCTTGTTCAGTTACACTCAGATGTCTTAAAGAGCCACACTATTGTAGCCCCAATGCCAGGTGGCCTTTCAAGCATGTGTAAATGCCTCATAACTCTGTTATCGGTGAATATATAAGTAGTGTAGATGTGTGGTACCCTCCCCTTCTGATTGGCTGAGAGCTTTGCGAGGTCAATCTCAGTTGCATATTAGGCAAAACCAACACTATCCTCACACACCAACCTCATCAGGTCCACCCCATGAGTAATATGTGGGAATGCATATTTATGGAGTGGGCGTAGCCTAATATACAAGCAAGATGATTGTGCAAAGCTCACAGCCAATCAAAAGCGGGATTGCTGCCCCATCTATATTACTTAGGTTAGCATTGTAACCCTTTCACTGTTAAATTCCCTGTATCTCAATCTCAGTGCAAATAAACAGGAAAGCTGAACTCAATATTTTGAAATTAAACTGACTGGAAGCCATCGCTGCCTTAAATAGCAACGTTTTCCAGTCATATTAATTTCAAAATATTCAACAGAGTATGCTATGCATCAACCCTTTAATTTGCCTTTATTTATATTGTATTGTGTCAAAAGACCAATCCTCCTGCAGTTAAAAGTTATTTCTGAGCTGTACTGTCTTCTTGACACTCAAATGTATGTTCACTAAGCAGAAAGCCGGGTTGCGTTCAGATATCTATGGGTGAACCTACCACGTGACCGAACAAAATGTTCGGCGAACTGTAAATATTCGCACTCCTGAACACATCCCTGGATTTTCTAGCAGTCTTAGCAACTAGGGGATTCCTCCATAAATTTACTAATACTTAAATATTTATCATCATCAGTATCAACTTTATTTTCAAACCATGAAAACTGTTATGATTGTTATTGTGTAATTTACATCTCTAAATCGCAATCTTCATTGGCTGCTTTTCGTTATAGGATGAAGATGAGACATATATAGCAATAAAACCTTTGACATTGCGTGATCTGAGACAGTCCTTTGGAACAGTGGCTCAAGAACTTGCTATGCGTATGTATTGGCATTAGTTCAATGATCCCTTGGTCATTGAAGCATAGTAGCTGAGTGGTTAGGAGCTGAGTGGTTAGGAGCCTGAAATAGCAACTCAAAGGTTGGCAGTTCTCCCAGCTGGGCTGCCTCATTGTGTTCTTGAACAAGGCGCTTTACTCCGCTTTTCTGCAGTCGGCCTAGCTGTAAATAGGTACCTGTGGAGACAGTGTCGGTAATGTGAATGCATAGCTTACAGTGCAACTGGGCTGAATGCTCCTTAAGAGAGAACAGGCCCAATGACCAAGGGTAAGAGATGTAAAGTCGCTGAGTACTTCGGTGAAATCCAGACTGTAAAATATAAGCTTACTTCAAGAGGTGGTGTTTATGTGTGGCTCCGTGCGTGAGTGCATGTGTGTATGCACATGCACATGCGTGGCCAATGATGTCAAAGTTAGATGATTAATTCATGGCATCTAGAGATGCATTGTGAGAAAGTAGGTTACACCTTTCCTTCCCAAATATAGTGCATTCATTGAGATACAAGGTATATTATATTGAATGTTTTTGTAACAGACTTGAAAATGTTGCTTCCTATAAAATTACTTTCAGCCTCTTCAGTGTTGCGATAGCGTGATTTTGTGGATGAAATGGTTAAGCTGAGGGTTTTGATGTTGTAATTCTATCTTGTTCTGATGATCTCTGTAATGTATTTTATCTATGCCCAACCCATCTCTAGCTAGGCTCCACCCACTCTGCCCATGTGTAGATCGATCGATTGATCCCTGCTGTACCTGAATCTAAATTTTCAGAAAACTATACAGGTCAGCTGTTGAGTTTTCAAAATACTGGTATTCAACAGAATGTTTATTAAATAGTAAAGACATTCAATTCGTACAACGTGACTGACTATTAAGCAGTTGTGATGGACTAAATCACATCATTCATGATGTAATTGATTATGACACTAGATTACATGTGACATAGTTGATTATAACTGAGAAACTGGATTCCTCCATTCTCTTGTGTACAAATAACTGTTCAGTGATATAATAATATAAGCTAATGGATGGATCCGATCTGTCACTCAAGTATATGACATCATAATCAATTACGTCACATGTAGGCTGATGTCACAATCAGAATGCATAATGAATGACATATGTAGGCCCATCATGAACATTGAATAGTCAGTCAGAATTTTGTCTTTGATGGATTTACGATTTTAATCAACATTCGATATAATATTTTGAAAATAATTTGACTCACATAGCTTTCTGTATAGTTACCTGGAAATTGAGATTCTAATAATTCATGGTTCAATGTATATAAATGTATCCCAACACGCACAAGGCATGGACAGAGTGTAGCCAGATATGTGTGGACATTGCTAGAAATGGGTAAGGCAGCTAGAAATGTGTGGGACTTCTTTGTTTTATTAATGTCCCAGAGAAGACTATTTCTAACGATTTACCGCTGGAATGACTGGCTCGGTTATTGAGCCAGTCATTCCAGTGATAAATTTTCAAAGGCCAGTGTTGCCTGGCTTGACTATAATAAGGTTAGATGTAGATTGTGCTCATTTCAGACTGGATCTGCTTTTCTTCGGTGAGATTACAAACAGTTCTGTTTGATTGATAGATATTTATTTGATTGACAGGTGATTCAGCCTGGATGCACTGTGTCAGTACGACTGCAAAAGCTCTTAATCTCGATCTACTAGAAACTGAGGTAAAATAATAATAATAATAATAATAATAATAATAATAATAATAATAATAATAATAATAACTACAACATCTGCCTTCCCTCCAGTACTGACATCACTGCAACTACCATCACCATCATCATAAATATCCGCCCTTGCTCCAGCACTAACATCACTACAACCGCCATCAACATCTGCCCTCGCTCCAGTACTGCCATCACTACAACTACCATCACCATCATCATCAATATCCACCCTTGGTCCAGCACTACCATCACTACAACTACCATCACCATCATCATCAATATCCGCCCTTGCTCCAGTACTGCCATCACTACAACTACCATCACCATCATCACTAACATCCCACCCTTCCTCAAGTACTATCATCATCCCAACTATCATCACTCATCACTAACATCCCACCCTTCCTCCAGCACTATCATCAGCCCAACTATCATCACTAACATCCCACCCTTCCTCAAGCACTATCATCAGCCCAACTATCTTCCCTAACATCCCACCCTCCCTCCAGCACCATCATCAGCCCAACTATCATCACTAACATCCCACCCTTACTCAAGTACTATCATCAGCCCAACTATCATCACTAACATCCCACCCTCCCTCCAGCACCATCATCAGCCCAACTATCATCACTAACATCCCACCCTTACTCAAGTACTATCATCAGCCCAACTATCATCACTAACATCCCACCCTCCCTCCAGCACCATCATCAGCCCAACTATCATCACTAACATCCCACCCTTCCTCAAGTACTATCATCATCCCAACTATCATCACTCATCACTAACATCCCACCCTTCCTCCAGCACTATCATCAGCCCAACTATCATCACTAACATTCCACCCTCCCTCCAGCACTATCATCAGCCCAACTATCATCACTAACATCCCACCCTTCCTCAAGCACTATCATCAGCCCAACTATCATCACTAACATCCCACCCTCCCTCCAGCACCATCATCAGCCCAACTATCATCACTAACATCCCACCCTTCCTCAAGCGCTATCATCAGCCCAACTATCATCACTAACATCCCACCCTCCCTCCAGCACCATCATCAGCCCAACTATCATCACTAACATCCCACCCTTCCTCAAGCACTATCATCAGCCCAACTATCATCACTAACATCCCACCCTCCCTCCAGCACCATCATCAGCCCAACTATCATCACTAACATCCTACCCTTCCTCAAGCACCATCATCAGCCCAACTATCATCACTAACATTCCACCCTCCCTCCAGCACTATCATCAGCCCAACTATCATCACTAACATTCCACCCTCCCTCCAGCACTATCATCAGCCCAACTATCTTCACCATCATCACTAACATCCCACCCTTCCTCCAGAACTACCATCATCATGATCACTACTGTCATCAGTCCGCATGGCCACCACCATTACCACAGCTGCAAATGCTCTTAATCTCGATCTACTAAAAACTGAGGTAAAATAATAATAATAATAATAATAATAATAATAATAATAATAATAATAATAATAATAATAATGGTAGTGACAGCAGTAGTATTTAGTATTTTCCTATTTTTCTGTCAGCCTGAAGCAGAATCAGTGAGAAGTACTTCATCATCACTGTCCCTCAGCTCTGTGAGAACAGAGAGTCAAACAAGTGATGATAACACCGGCAGCACCAAGGAGGTAATCGCATGTGAGAGAAGGAGCGAGAGGTCGAGGGAGTTTGACGTGGGGAGAGAGGGAGGGACATAGAGTGGTAAAAAGAGTAGAAGGGAAGTTGACAGGAATAGCAAATAAAAAAGAGGGATGGGGAGAGGTAACGGGAGGGGAGAAAATTATGTATATAAAGAATCGAGGTAGGTAGAGTGAAGTAGGGAGGGAGAGATTTAGGGAGGGAGGGGAGTGAGTGAGTGAGAGGGGAAGGTAAGTATAGAGAGAGGTTGATGGAATGATGTTGGTGAGATGGCAGAAGGTAGAATGATATCTACCGAGTATGGAGGTTGTGTGTGTGTGGGGGGGATTCTGAGATTCATAGCCCAGTATCACAATGGTTAATGGAGGATTCCAGTTTCTCAGTCAATCATATGGCGTCATAATCAATACATGTGTATGCTGAGGTCTATTTAGTCCATCTGCCATAGGAAGCAACACCACCCAATCAAATTAGTTTCAAAATATTCAACCGCTTACCTGTATATTTTTCTGGAAATTGATAGTCAAAGAGTTGAGGGATCAATCGATCGATCCAAACATGGATGAAGTATGGGTGGAGCTTAGCTAAGAATGGGTGTGGCATGGCTAAAACTGAAATCCACCATTATGCTTCAGGTTTGGATTTAAATACCACTTGATGGTCAAAGGTCAATAATATTTCACTCAAAGATTGAACTATAACTGTTCTAGATTGCACACCTTATCTCCTTTTTAACCAAGGTCAGTCCCAATTATAAAACAATCATGTGGGTAAACTGTTGAATATTTCGAAAATAATTTTTAGCTATTTATAGGCAGCAACAGATCACATTCAAATTATTTTCAAAATATACAATAGACTAGCTTTTACGCACACGACCCTCTGTTCATAAGCTTTTGAATAGTTTGAAATTACTCCAAGGGCAACAAATTTCTGACACATGCAGTATTAGCCACCAGCTAAATTAGTTTCAAAATCTTGACATTGAGCAGAATATTTCTAACATTGTAAATGTTGTCTCTATATGCATTTCCTTCATGTTTTATTTTCTCTTGTTACTATGATTATAATTCTGCAATTTCTCTCGTGATTCGAGAATCCTTCAATACCTATAGGTGTACAGTACAGCTGAGAAATAAGATGACATTTTTCCAAAACAAAATAAATCTGCTGTTGAATACTTTGAACATAATTGGATTGGAAGATATTGCTGCCTAGAAATCTCTTCCAATCCAATGGACCTTTCCAGTTTTGGCTAAGCCCCTCCCACCTCCAGCTAAGCTCCACCCACACCTCGCTTGCGTTGGGATCAAACAAATATTATGTTTAATATTTTGAAACTAATTTGGCTGGGTTCTGTTGCTGCCTATGTCAGCAACAGAACCCAGTCAAATTAGTTTCAAAATATTCAACAGAATATTTATTAAATAGTAAAGACATATCATTTGTACAACTACACATAGTCCGTTTTCAATTATGCATTCGTGATGTACTTAACTACATCATTCATGACATCATAATGATGTCATTCATTATGATGTTATTATACAAGTCATGTAGTTGATTATGACGTCATATGATGGATGGACAAAATGGAAAGGTCTATTATGCTCAGAATATTCAACAGAAAATATTTACTACCAAACATGTTTCTATTTTTGCTTTGGGAACATGTTAACTCATTCTCTGAGGTATACTGTAGCATATTTGTCCTTCAGGTCTGTTTTGATTTAACCCTTTAATGGTCATACCGGCCAAAACCTGCCTCTGCTATCATCTTTTAGCTTGTCCATTTACAGGCCAAGAGAATACAATTCTTGAAAATTTGCCACTGGAATAACTGGCTCGATAACCGAGCCAGTCATTCCAGTGATAAATTTTCAAAAATTGTATTCGGTTGGCCTGTAAACGGACATTCAATAAGAAAATCTTTAAATTTTCTTGATCGAATTTGACCATTAAAGGGTTAATATCTCTGATGATTATAATTATTTTGAGATGATCTGTAATTTAACTCTTAATTTCTTTTTGTGTTGCTGTTCAGCCACCCACACCACGGCCACCGATGAATGGAAGAGAAGCTATTGAATATTTTGCAAAATGTCACCATCTGGGCAAGATCAAGTCATTGTATTTTAATATTGCTGTTAACAAACATTATCAACCTTATGACCTCATCGCAGTGGCGAAAAATAAGGCAAGTAGATTTTGGTTCATATTTTTATTTTATATTGTTTTGCTTAGTGGTCAAGAAAATCAACAGTTTTGCCTTGTCAATGTCCACTTGCTGGCCAAGAGATGACCATTTTTTAAAGTTTACCACATGAATAACTGGCTTGATTATCAAGTCAGTAATTCCAGTGGTAAGATTTCTAAAATAATCCTGTCTTAGCCTGCAAATGGAGATTTCTCAAGACAACTGCAAAGGCAACCTTGACATTAAGAGTTAAGTGAAATAAGAGTCAATGTTCCTACGACTATATCTCCTGTTATTCCTGAGCATGTTTTCCTTGAAAATAAGGCTTTTATACAGAATAATGTACAATCTAACAAATGCAGTGACAATGCATACATATTCATTTTCTGTATAAGATTAATATTATTTTAAATCATATATTTCATGAGTTGGCATCCACAATTTTTTTCTCAGATAAACCCAGAGCATTATGTGTTCTCAACATTTGGAGCACTTCATATCTACCCTGACCAGCCTAATGAGGTGCTTAGCTTGGCAGACTGGCAGAGAGAGGCAGTCTTGTGGCGAGCTGTTTCCAAAATACCGTTCTTCAAACATTATCTCATGAGGAAAATGCTTCGCAGGTAAGAAATAATTACTAAACAACTTTCGCTCCCCATAGTAACAGGTTTTGATCATTTTAATGCATGTATGACAAACAAACAGTAAAGTTGTTGAACATTTTGAAATTAATATGCCTTAGGCATACTAATTTCAAAATATTCAACAAAATATGTTATAAATATGTTTATATCATTTAAGAATTTACATTTTTCAGTGATTTGTCGTTGAAAGGGTTAGTTGTAGGTATTAATCCTGGTTGCTATAGCTATTTATATCTAAATAATTAAACAAATTCCTTAGCAATCATATTTATTGGCTGTGACAATAACTTAGTGCTTATCTATTGTTGGTTGCTTCTATCGTTAACCATTGCAAGTCCAGTCTTTTAATATCAAGACAATAGTACAGGAAAACTGTTGAATATTTTGAAACTAATTTGTTATTGTGGTGCGGAAATAGTTCCCATTGATATTAGTTTCGACCACAGAATGTTTCCTACGTACCATAAAGAATTAGTCACTTCTGCTCTGCGTGGGGTAAAAGGTTAAGCATAGTTTATGCTGGGAGCCACCAAACAATAATTTTAAAGGGCAATAACTCTGGACCTGCTGAATATTTTGACAACAATTTGAATGAAAGTTGTTGGTGGCTTAGCCACCAACAACTTTCAGTCAAATTGTTTTCAAAATATTCAGCGGATTCGGAGTTAATCCCCTTGGAAAATGTTGGAGGATTCCAGTTTCTCAGTCAATCATATGATGTCATAATCAATACATGTGTAGGCTGAGGTTTATTTAGTCCATCTTAAAAGCTTAATAGTCTGTCGGGTTGTGTGAATTATATGTCTTTACTATTTAATGATCATGCTATTGAATATTTTGAAAATAAATTGACTGAGCGCTGTTGCTGCCATAGGAAGCAACACCACCCAGTCAAATTAGTTTCAAAATATTCAACCGCTTACCGGTTTATTTTTCTGGAAATTGATAGTCAAGGAGTTGAGGGATCAATCGATCGATCCAAACATGGCTGAAGTATGGGTGGAGCTTAGCTAGGAATGGGTGTGGCATGGCTAAAACTGAAATCCACCATTATGCTTCAGGTTTGGATTTAAATACCACTTGATGGTCAAAGGGCAATAATATTTATTTAGTTAATCCCCTTGGAAAATGTTGTCTGCAGAAATTCATAAGACAGACAATTAAAGGGATATTCCACTGAGGGATTTTATGCATCTGACGTAAAGTTCTAATTTTCCGCATTAATTTGAGACCAAGAGCACAATTTTATGCCAACAAATAAAAAAGATATCCTCAATTTAAATTGCTAAAGTAACCAGTAGATAGAGGCGCCATTTTGGACAAGCGGCTGACGTCACCGACACACCTCTCTTTGCCCGATTGAGGATAGCCATAACCAGGGGAGGTAAATCTTGCATCTCGTGGATAATTAGCGTACTGGCTAAACAACTGACGCTTTACCACAGTGTTTGGAGGAAATTAAAGTGCAATTAGTGTCCCGATGATCGCGCCAGTCATTGTAGTGCTAAATTGTCAAAAATTGTTTTCTTATGGGCAATTTCTATTTTTAAAAAACATTGAAGGGTTATGCCAGGAGCGTGTTTGCAATCAACCAGCTACAACAAATTCTTGAAAAATATGTTAGTTGAATAAATGTTGAATGTAATTTCTCTGAAAGCTGTTGCTATTGCAACTTCTGCTTCCAGTCAAATTCCAGTTTCAAAATATTCAACAGGCAGTAAATATGGGTCAACATTTAAAAATTTGGGATCAATTAGTTAACCCTTTCAAGGACAGAAAAGCAGAAAGCTTAACATTTATCCTGCATAGGCCTATTGTGTGAAACTAATTAGTTTGGAAACTACTGTAACATAATTCCAGGAAAATTTAATTCAGAATATTCAACACTCAGCATAGTTATTTTAAAATTGGGAGTAAATGTTGTAAATGATTAATAACGCTGGATTTCAATAGTGTGAAAGCACTAAACTACTAATTATGTCTAGCGTACACTTGTCATTATTTACTAGCTGTCACCTACTATCGTCTACGAAGTAAGCCGCCGATAAACGGTTGCCTATAATTGACTGACCGGGCAATCAGCGACATTGTTTCATTTTGGTTTGCAAATCCCGTTTTACAATTGATGCAAGCAAATACGACGTTAATTGTCGAGTTTGATTCTGTTATATTAAAATTAAGTACCGCGCCTTTTGTTTTGAAATGCATGACACAATATTTTAAAATTATACAGACTATATGTTCTAAACTTGTGTCATCCAAATTTAAATGTGGAAGATATCCATCCAGTGCCGATGTTATGAAGCCATCTTTCAGTTTAGCCCCTTTTCATGTGGATGCTTCTGTGGATCCGGTATCTGAAAATGTGAATTTCCGTACCCTTTCCATGATCATTTCTATTACTGCAAGCCCATGTTTGACATGCGGACATGATGCGATTTAACCATTTCATGCCAGCACTGGCCTCTGCAATCGTCAAGTTGAGGACGCAGATCAAAAGAAGACTATTTTGAGAATTTACAACTAAAACGACTGTCTTAGTAACAGAACCAGCCATTCCAGTGGTAAATTTTCAAAAATAGTCTTCGCTTGGCCTGCAAATGGCCATTCAATAAGGAAATATTCTGATTTTCCTGACAGAATTTTGTCATTAAAAGGTTAATTAATATTCGGCCTTCATAACGCGAAGTAAACAGGTAAATCTAAAAGCGCTGGCGATATTTTGCTGGTGTGTCGTTGACGTCATAATCTCGCGGTTTCTCGCTCTCGTTGCGAGGAAATGGATGCGCCCAGGAGTCACGTTTTCGAGCGTTTTGGGCATATTCATTTTATTATTTCTCAGCAATGGAACAGTGTATTTTATATTGTTTTGCGGCAACTATTTCGGATTATAGTATATTTTTAGTTGACTTATTCCTGATTTTCACTGGAATTTCCCTTTAAGCATAGTTTGTTCGCATGTGTGTGCATGAGTGAGTGGCTGTGCATGCGTGTGAGTGAGTGCCCGCATGCGTGCGCACATGTGTATATGTGTGCACGCATGCTTAAGTGTGTGCAAGTGAATTTAGTTTACCACTAGCAAGTAGTATAAGTCAATCTATCTGTCAGTCAGTCAAATTCTCTTACTGTTTATTTTATTGTTTGTTCTTTATCAGATGGCATGCAAACAAATGCTACCTCAGCTACCAGAGGCAATGTGAAAAGATCTCACGCTCTCTACTTCACTGTGTCACAGGTTTTGGTGCTGCTCTTATTCAAATCTCCAGGTAAATATACATATAGACATTTTCTAATGTTATCAGTGTCAATGTTGCGAATTGACGGCTTTTGCCCACCCCTCCCCATAATTGTCATTCCCCAAATAAGAGCATCCAGTCACTTAAGAACATACATCTTAATTCCACTGAAACTTGTAAACTTGTACACTTTTAATTGGATTTGCACATGAAGCACACTGCTTACTTTTCTACTTGCTTTTCAAAATGGGGTGATTATGCTTTCGTTTCTGTCCGTCCGTTGGTCTGTCCATCCGCCCGTCCATTTGTTTTCCACTCAATAACTTCATTGAGCACATTTTTTTGGATTAAATTTAGTCACTAAAGATTTAACAGCTGATATATTTCAGCATTATCATTCCATATTAAATGATTTTCTTGAAACAGTAAATCATATCATATGTATATACTTTTAGGCTGCTTAAGGAACTGCTGACTGTCAACTTTCTGCCATTTGAAATCGAGTAAGTGTTCTAGTAAATCTTCATAACCGTGTTATTATTGTGTATTGCTTAACCCTTTAATGGTATCTGCCTATTGAATGTCCATTGACAGGCCAAAAGAATAGAATTTTTGAAAATTTATCACTGAAATGACTAGCTCGGTTATCGAGCCAGTCATTCCAGTGGTAAATTTTCAAAAATAGTCTTCTCTTGGTCTGCAAATGGACATTTCTCAAAACCTCTGCAAAGGCCATTTTTGACTGCCAACAGCGCCCAGTAAAATTACTTTCAAAATATTCAACAGAATTTTATTAAATAGTAAAAACAAACAATTTGTACAACAACGCATAGACCGTCTTGAAAATATGCACTCGTGACGTACTTATCGACATCATTCATGACGTCATTCATTATGATGTAATTCTACACATCACACAGTTCTTTATGACGTCATATGATGGGTGGGTACTCTGGAAAGGTGAATTCCCATGCTTTAACAGTTTAATCACCAAGACGTACAACATTAGCTTCTGTAGTGATTTGGAAAAATGTCAATTTGAAGGTTTAAAAAAGACAATTTTTTGACAAATTTAACGATCATCAAGCCAGTCATTCCAGTGGTAAATTTTCAAGTAGTCTTCTCTTGGTCTGCGAATGTATCTCTATTAAGTGATGGTCACAACTACCTGCTTCAGCCCAGGTAGATAATATTTGTAAATATTATTAATACATATTTGTTGTTAATATAAACTGGGCTGGAAATCATAGTTAAACATAATATAAAAAAATTTGCTAAATTTCAGAAAATCATATTTATTGGGTGAATATGAGAACAATGTAAATTACAAGAACATCCAAGCACAGAAGATTCTAGAGAAATTCTTCACGTAAGTTCAAGCTGTCATCATCGTCATTATCATTATCGTGGCGGCGGTGGGTGGTGGTGCCAACAGTATTTTTGTCTGAATTACCACTGTATCTTCTCTGTGGTCATTTGTCTGTCTGTCTGTCTGTCTGTCTGTCTGTCTGCCTGGCGGTCTCTCTCTGGCTGGGTAGCTGGCTCGAGAACTCACATTCTGCTGGAGGATCTTGGGTGTGAGCCTGCCCTTGGCATCCTTAAAGTTTCTTGCCTTTTGGGAAGTCAACGGTCAAGATGTCAGATATCAAAATAATTGAAAAGGGTGAGTGGGTGAGACTTGTACTTTTCCCCAGAATATTTGTTTAGAAAGCGTTCACTTCTTATTAGGTTTGATTGTCTCTTTTCACTATGGTTGTTGCTTTTGTTACCAAAACTGATCATTGGACTGGACTAATTTGTGAAGACGTCAAACTTAGCGTAGTATGGCTAACTAAGGAAATGATAATGCATCACCAAGACACTGCTGCCTAGAAGTGTATGTGTAATCTGTTTCTAAATTCATTCTGAAAAACATGGGGTGCAAAAGGTTTGAAAAAGTTTAAAGATGTTAGAAACTTTGATTTCAATCTCACTATTTAAGATAACTCAAATTCAAATTTGCTAATTCGCATGATAAATTTAATATGGAATGATAATACATGTATGATATCCTATGTCTGTAACCACCTGTAAAATGTTAACATGCTTGCACCATTTCATCCTGCACAGGTACTGCAAGTTGACTGTGGATATGACAGCTGAGGAAAGCTTTAAGAAGTTGCATTATTGTGAGGATCAAGTACAGAAACAATCTCTATTGTAGGTATCAGGAAATACAGGTATATCATTAAGCATTTAGCACTCACCAGCAGCACAGTACATAGCTTGACTGTGATTTATGTATATATAACTGTTATAGGAAAAGATAAATAAATTTATGATCACTTCACTAAAACATTAATTAACTTATTTAACAAAATAACTAGTCATATTTGGAGAAGGTTATTCAAATATGTTGTTCTTGCCTGTAATTACTATGACTATGAGTTATATCTGTGCAGGGAGAGGGCATCTCTAAGTTGACAGAACTTGTGCCCAATCCAATTGTACATATATGTTACAAGAAAATATGTTTAAATAAAAAATATCTGTGCATATTGAATACTTCAAAACTGCCTAGACAACTGTACAGGGAATTTAACAAATATTGTGAAGATACTTAGATTTTCATCAGTTGTTGTCTCAAACAAATGTTTTTCTAACTATCCAACATAAAATGTATTTCAATGTTAAGAATTGGTTGTGTGTGACATCAGTGTTCCGCATGGCACCTGAATTTTGGGTGGCCCTGGAACTCTTACTCTGAAATTTGGGGGTCCCAAGCCAAAATCTGTGGGTCACAAGCTGAAATCGGGTGGTGGTGGGGGAATTTTGATGAAGTTAACTATAAGTATTAGCCGTGGAAAAACAGGGGTGTTGGTGAAATCCAGACAAATCGGACGAGAATGACACTCGCCAAATATAATATGATTTGATTTGCTAGCACTGAATGTTACATGACATAAGCTCTGCGAGTTCAAGGTAAGATTGAAATTTGAAAATCTAAATTTCTTCTTTGTAACAGGTAATTCTTTTATCAGTTCAAGTTTGTACTATGTTTAATTATGATTCCAAGCATGACATGATACAAAAAATATAAAGAAACACACTACAAAAACATCCACGCTTTACAATGAACTCCCAATCCAAACATGTCACTATTTCCCTTAGATTTTGACAAACATAAAATGATCCAGCATGGAATAAGATGTAAGAAACAAATTGCTTAAATACCCGAGAAATGAAAACGATTTAAGTTCGCTACTTATGTTGGCAAACATAGATGTTTTACAGTTGTAAAATAAACCTCTTAGCTTCTCAAATATGAGCATGCGTAATGTGATTGGGTGTTAATGAATTCGTCTGCCGGAATATTCACTACTATTGATTTTATGAATGAAATTTCTGTAAATCATATTTTTTATCACATGACTTTTTTGGTCATTAGAATCACATCATTTTGTTTTATGGGACGTGTTCGTATATCTGCCAGACTACTGTGTGCTGATTTAAGTAGATCTAAGTTAGATTCCCGCGGATCATTGCATTTAAGTTGTGAATTTATCATAATCTCTTTATTACGCATGGCATCTCGAAAAATATTCAAACAGACAGCTTTTCGTGAGAATTCTTGAGGCGAGATTTCCGGGAAATGACTACTCTTTAGTTATGTGCTGAATGACATTCACCCGCGTAGACACGAATGACAGTTTATTGTTTCGCCCCATAGGGAAAGCGAGACAATGGGGTTACCTTAGGTGGCGGCGTCCACGTCGTCCGCGGCCATGTGTCATTTGTGTTAAAGTTTTTGAATGTACATTTAATTTATCAAAGACTTATCCGATCTTGATGGCGTTTGAACTTAGCCTATTTTCCAACAGAAATCAGGTAAATGTTAAAGTTTTTCAATCAACATATAATTCATCAAAGACTTATCCGATCTTGATGAAACTTTACAGATATGATCTATACCATCATGGCACCTAGACTTCATCATCAGCAAAATGATTTTCAAATTTTTCCCAAATTTTTTCGGGGTTTGAACTTAGCCTATGTTCCAACAAAAATCAGGTATACCTTAAAGTTTTTCAATCAACATATAATTCATCAAATACTTATCGGATCTTGATGAAACTTTACAGATATGATCTATACCATCATGGCATCTAGTCTCCAACATCAGCAAAATGATTTTAAAATTTTTTCCAAATTTGAACTGGGTCTATTTTCCAACAAAAATCAGGTAAATGTTAAAGTTTTAGTCTTGCCCCGTAGGGAAAGCGAGACAATGGGGTTACCTTTGGTGTCATCATCCACAGTGGCATGTCATTTGTGTTAAAGTTTTTCATCAGTCTTATTAAAAAATGGGTCATCATATTTCAATTAAACGTCACAGACTTATTCTATGGACGGTAGAGATGCAATTGCTCATCATTTCTAAGGAAATTTCACACGTTTTTAATTTCTCAATCTGAGCTTATGCTATGGTGCACATCCGTCATTTCTCAATCTGAGCTTATGCTATGGTGCACATCCGTCATTTCTCCACCTGAGCTTATGCTATGGTGCACATCCGTCATTTCTCAATCTGAGCTTATGCTATAGGGCACAGCAGTCATTTCTCAATCTGAGCTTATGCTATGGTGCACATCCGTCATTTCTCAATCTGAGCTTATGCTATGGTGCACAGCAGGAATTTCTCAATCTGAGCTTATGCTATAGTGCACATCTGTCATTTCTCAATCTGAGCTTATGCTATGGTGCACATCCGTCATTCTCAATCTGAGCTTATGCTATGGTGCACATCCGTCATTCTCAATCTGAGCTTATGCTATGGTGCACATCTGTCATTTCTCTATCTGAGTGTATGCTATGGTGCACATCCATTGATTTTCCATTACTCTAATCTTTATGAATTCGAGCAAAAGTGTTCCGCTAAAAATATTTGCATAACCTTTAAGCGAATAAAAAAATGGGTTACGCAATTTATGCAGGCCTAAAATATAATCATGAAATTCCCTTTTACTTTTCCAGATAGAGTCAACAATGTCAGACAATATTAAACTGTGAGCAGATAGGAAAGAACATTTCTGAGATTAAGGCTACAGAATGTGGGATATTAGGAACATTGTATAAAATTTGAAACACTTGTACTGAGGAAGCGCGAAAGGAGTTTGAAAGCACGACAATGAAAATTAAGGCCAATATCCTGTTTTTATTATTCTATTTTTCCTATCACAATATTTTTCCAAGACACATTTACATTTTTAAATTATTTTTATATCCTGAATACGGTTAGTATTCCATTTAGATGGTTTCACTGGCAGTAAAAAGTGGAATTGGATGCATTCATATATGCGGTACCGTCGGTACGTCAAAGGTGATGGATATAACATGAAAGAAAATACTGGGGTGAGATGTATCACATAATCACTGTATTAGTTAACAAGAGCTCTTCAGATTTTGAAACCTTACTAACTGTTTCTATCTCATGTAGGGATGCAATATTTATCATTAAAAAGTTGATTTTGTGCAATGTCATCAGAGAATATTTTCTCAATTATTAGTCAATAGGAACTTAAGTACCGGTATGTAACTGGATCAATAATACTAAAAGCCATCCAGGGGCGAGACATATCACGCGTTCGCGTTCTTGTTGTATTACTGAATACCGGGTAATCGAATACAAACATGTGACTTACTGGATTAGATCATACTGTAGGTGGTACTCTAGTTGTATCGCACTACTCTATGAGGTGCCTAAACTCGTTCTAATATCGGGTTCCTATTTTCATGCATTATATTTTACTACTCTTTCGAAAATAGTAACCTAATAAGACTGTTGAAAATCAGCACTTTAGCAGTTAGGGTGTTAATTTCACGACATCATATGAACCAGACTTTATTTATTTTATTTATTTTAACTACTATTTTGAGATGGGTAGCATCAAAGTGGACAGTCGTACATAGTTACCATTCTAATTTTGTGTCGATTTACCTCAGTTGTTAAATCGCAAAATAGATGTACTGTAGCTAATAAAAACAAGATAGTTTCATATTTTGAATTATTTTCGATCATTCTAGCCATTTTAATTAGTGATACCGTCAGATTTTCGTTTAGGAAAACCGCCCAGCCCTACAGTGTAGTGTTACCAATTTCCATGCCAAATTTTCTGTGCATCCCAGGGATACATGGGATCCAACTGTATGCATCCCAGGGCAGATTGTATGTGTCTATATGCACAAAAGGATGCAAATGAAGAACCCTGTGCGACGTATCTGTTTTATAAACCAACATTACTTTTAAGCCCTCCTAAACACATGAATCAGTGTGTGTTTGTCTATATAGAACACATTTGTCTGACCACACAGTAACATTTTATACAGAACTAACTCCAACCCTAAGAGATCGGAAACGACAAAATCAGCTGTTCCTGCCTATGCTACCTATGGCAGATACAGTTTCCAGTCACATTAGTTTTAAAATATTCAACCATTTCCTTTGGGAGTGTCCTTGAATTTGAGACATTGAACCTCAAATTCTTAATGACTAACTAGTTATTAATGTATTTGCTTCAGCTCTAAGGATTCATTGCATCTACAACGCTTAAAGAAGGCCCGGAGACAAGAGAATCTAGCAAGGGCCAAGAATGAGTCCAGGTATGAATAATCTAAATAACCACTTATCATCATCATCATCATCATCATCATCTTCATCATCATCATCATCTTCATCATCATCATCATCATCATCATCATCATTATCATCAACACATGAGCTTTAAAAATACAACAAAGAAAATCCTGTAATAATTTATCTTTCAGCCAACTTGGTAACTTTGTCAAGCTTGTGGACCAGTTAGTTGTGGAGCATTTGTTTGAAATAACAAAGACACAGGTGATTTATTTTGTCAACAATGTGATGAAACCCAGAGAGACATTTCTAAGAGATGGTCTCTTCAAAGCTAGTCTCATCTTCAACAAACAAGGTACTGAGAATTATATCCGCAATCATGTTATGACATTGCAGCATTAATCCGTCACTAATATGTACATGTATCAACAGCTCCCTGTCAAAATTGTTTCAAAATATTAAACACAATGTGTATTAAATTGAAAATTCATCAAAGCCATTCAGAGCCTTTTTGTCAGACCTTTGCCACTTTTTATGCTAGCCGAAAGATTTTGGCCCACCAAATAATCGCCGCTTTGTCCGTTCATCCATCCATTCATCCTCGACAAATTTGTCTGGCCCAGAGTTTTAAGACTTTTTCACATATATTAATTAAACTGGGTATATGGATACATCTTAGTGAGAGGGTGTGCAGTGTATGGATAGTAGGTCACAGTGACCTACTTTTTACCTACTTTTGATGGTTCATTGAACATTGCCAAAAATTTGTGTCCGTGCTGTAGTTTCAAGAGATTTTGGTATAAGCGAACTAAATTTGATATGTGGATGCATCATAGGGAGGAGGCATGCAGTGTATAAAAGGTAGGTCAGCGTAATTTACCTTTGACCTACTTTTCACAGTTCATTGAACATTACAGAAAATCCTTGTCCAGGCTGTAGTTTCAAGATTCTTTTATATACTTGAACTAAACTTGGTGTATGGATGCATTATACACTGAAGGTGTGTTGCATATGAAAAGTAGTGACCTACTTTTTGTGGTTCACTGAACATGCTTTTGACCTACCTTTTATGGTTCACTGAACATTAGAGAATTTTTGTCTGGACCATAGTTTCTAGTGTCACTGCAGAGTATGCCTTCAGGGAGCATACATCAGTTTACTGATATGCCTTGTTCCTGTTGGACACTACCTCAATTCTGATGTCAGGTAACATGTGCCATATGTTGACCATGATATCAGATAGTTGAGTGACAGAGGATCTCTCGACGGATCCATCCTAATACAGTATAGCATATGTCTTTTCTTATCGTTTTATTAAGTTCAATGGTTTGTCATTTATATTAGATTTAATCTACTATTCTCTGTATATTCTAAGCCAGTAACACGGTAGATATAAGAACAGAATGAACATTATCTACATGGGAGAGATACTGAATCACTTATCTATGCAATCAAACATCATTGTGTAAATTGTAAGTAAAAATAGTACATGTTACACAATGTAGCCCTATCATCCGAGCAGCCATGCGCTTTGCAAAAATTTACATAAATATAATATTTTAAACAGATGTTTTGGACTTGTCCCCCACCCGTAAGCGGTTCCTGAAAGTGATTTCATGCACCTTGAATGGAATCCCCACAGTACTGATGTCATGTGCTCTACCAATGGATGGTTATGATGGAACTACGGGGCAAGGTGACCCATCGGGGAAAGGTGCGAGTGAAACTACACAGAAAGAATCAGAATCCAGGTAACATATGACCACTCATTTGTCTGAGCCATTTCAACCAGATATATCAAACTCCTTATGATGTAAGGTATGACATATTCTGTTGAATATTTTGAAACTAATATGACTGGCTTCCAGCCAACCTAATTTCAAACTACTCAACAGTTTTGCTATGTTATAGGTTTGAACTTGAGATAATTTGATTTCAGGACTGAAAGGAAGACCAGGCAGACACATCATTGATTAATAGGAAACATTGCTTTACAGTTTACCTGGAAGCTGTGGATGCAACGCTTTAAAATTCCCATGAAAATTAAGATACTCTTCTGCAGTGCTAAATGTGTCTTAATAATCTCATGGAGCTGTGACAGCTAGCCAGCTCCAAAGATGAGGAGAATTAGAGGAAGAGCAGCATCTTGGATCATCAAGTTCAAGTTCATCATCATCATGACACTGCCTGAACGACTCTACAGCCGTTCAGATAGTATTAGAGTTTCCAGTACTATGAGTCAACACGTATCAGGCATGTAGAGGCCAGCATAATACCAACTAAGACCACGAAGGACGAAAAATAAGATATTATATCTTATAGGAATTTATACACTATTAGCTCATCTGGCCAAAATGGCCAAGTGAGCTTATGCGATGGTGACCGTCCGTCGTCTGTATGTCGTCTGTTGTTCGTCAACTTTTTCTTTAAACGACTTCTTCTCAAGAACCACTGAGCCGATTTCAATTATATGTGGCAGGAAGCATCCCTACAGCATAGAGATTTAGGTTTTTCAAACGAAGCCGATCGGCCAAAATCCAAGATGGCCGGCGGGCAAAATGGCCGATTTTTAGAAACACTTAAAAATCTTCTCCAAAACCGCTGGAGGAATTGATTCAAAACTCATAGCACATCATCTATTTCAAGGGTAGACCCAAGTTTGTTCAAGGCAAACTGATTGGCCGATTTGCCTGGCGGTCATCTTGGATGACCTAATTTTCGCGAAAACAACTTCTCCTGAACCGCTGAAGGGATAGATCTGAAATTTGGTTAATATGCTTAGGGACCAAAGTCCATTCAAGTTTGTTCAAGGGAAGTTCATACGTTAAAAACCATGGCCACCATCAACCAATCAAAATTTAGCGTTTGTTGCTCATATTGGCTTTTTTGTATTTGATGTATTTTGATGGCGAAAATTGCTTTATATATGCTTATCAGTATGGTAGGTTCAAATATGCCACTTTTGAGACTGTTGGATAAACGATTTGGCTGCCATCTTGGTTTGTTTTCCTGCCATAGGCTCCCATAGTAAAGCAATGGGCCCATAGTAAAGCAATGGGGAATTTTTTTAACGACTTCTTCTCAAGAACCACTGGGCCAATTTCAATTATATTTTGGAGGAAGCATTCATAGGACATAGAGATCTAAGTTTGTTCAAACGAAGCTGATCGGTTAAAATACAAGATGGCCGCCAGCCAAAATGGCTGATTTTTAGAAAGACTAAATCTTCTCCGTAACTGCTGGAGGAATTGATTCAAAACTCATAACACATCATCTGTGGCAACGGTAGAGTCAAGTTTTTTCAAACCAACCTGATGGGCTGATTTGCTTGGCAGCCATTTTGAATGACCTAGTTTTCACGAAAATGACTTCTTCTCCCGAACCACTGAAGGCATAGAGCTGAAATTATCTAAATATTCTTAGGGACCAAGGGCGTTTCAAATTTGTTAAAGGGAAGTTTGTACATTAAAAAACATGGCCGCCATCAACCAATCAAAATTTAGCATTTCTTGGTAATATTGGCTTTTTTGTATTTGATGTATTTTGATGGCGAAAATTGCTTTATATATGCTTGTCAGTGTGGCCAGTTCAAATATCCCACTTTCGAGACTGTTGGATAAACGATTTGGGTGCCATCTTGGTTTGTTTTCCTGCCATAGGCTCCCATAGTAAAGCAATGGGCCCATAGTAAAGCAATGGGGAATTTCTTTAACGACTTCTTCTCAAGAACCACTGGGCCGATTTCAATTATATTTTGGAGGAAGCATTCATAGGACATAGAGATCTAAGTTTGTTCAAACGACTGTCGGATAAATGTTTTTCCTGCCATCTTGGTTTGTTTTCCCGTAATAGTCTCCCATAGTAAAGCAATGGGGAATTCTTTAAACGACTTCTTCTCAAGAACCACTGGCCAATTTGCCTGGCGGCCATCCTGAATTTTTGAAATGCCTTTAAGAATCTTCTTTTCCGAATCCGCATGGGGGATTAATTCAAAACTCATGACAGGTTATTTACGGAAACAGCTGAATCCAGTTTGTTCAATGGAACTTGATTGCCTAATGCTTTAGCAGTCATCTTGGATGACCTGGTTTTCATGAAAACAACTTCGTATCCAGAATCGCTGAATGGATTGGGCCGAAATTTGGGAGATATGATAAGGGACTAAGGGCTGTTAAGTTTTGTTCAAAAGTAGTTGATACATAAAGAAACATGGCTTCTGTTTTCTTGTTATAATTCTGCTCAACTCTGTAGTGTTCTACTTATTGTTGATGGTCTTTCTGGTTGAAATGCCTATGATGCAGGTGAGCGATACAGGCCCCTTGGGCCTCTTGTATCTTAAATAACCATCATTACTATACTGCTTATTAGAGGCATCAATCCATGGGTCAAGTATATGACATCATAATCAAATATGTGACAGGTAGACTTCACGTCACAATCAACTACGTCATGAATGGTGTATCGAAGTCTGTCAGGAACGCTTACTAGTTGTACAAATTATATGTCTTTACTATTTAATGAACATTCTGTTGAATAGTTGGAAACTAATTTCACTGGTCAGCAACAGCACCCAGTCAAATTAGTTTCAAAATATTCATAAGCTTACCTATATAGCTTCCTGGAAATTGAGATTCAGGGAGTTCTGGGATCGATCGATCCCAACATGAGCAAAGCATTGGCGGAGCTTAGCTAGAAATGGGTGGGGCATAGCTAAAACTTCATCCATTCACCTTATATGCTGCTCTATGCATTGCTCAGACATTAATACCTTTATATAGTTAGTCAAGATTTTTACCTGTTTTATCAATGACAAGGGAGGTCACTCTTCCCTTTAGAGCTAGCCCCCATCTAAGCCAAATTATTTCCCTTATCACAATCCTTGTCGCAAAAGAAGGCTATATCGAGAGTATTTCTGATTGTAATCAACCCTTAATCCTTAGCACACTGATGTCAATATTCTATCTTTTACTGTGTCAGTATCAAAGAAACTGGTGTACATTTTTCAACAATTTTGCTGGAAGATGTTGCTGCTTAATACAGCACCATCTCCCTCTAAATTTGTTGAAAAATAAAGACCAGTTCATCTTTTAATTTAATTTGAATATTTAAAATTAGGGTTAATGATAAAGAATATTTGCTAATTAAATACCCATTTAGGGGCCAAGAAAGGCCCATTTTACAATATTTATCTCTGGCATACCAGGCTCAATTCCAGTGATAATCTTTTGGCCTGCACCTTTCTAAACATCGCAGTAAAGGATATTTTTGGCTGGCTTGATCATTAAAGGGTTATTGTCTCACCCTGTAGGTGGCGTCGTCCACGTCGTCATCGTCGTCCGTGGCATCGTCCACGTCGTCATCGTCGTCCGCGGCGGTGTGTCATTTGTGTTAAAGTTTTTGGATGTACATTTAATACATCAAAGATCGTGACGAAATTATACAGATATGATCTATACCATCATGGAATCTAGTCTCCATCATCAGCAAATTTTTCCAAATTTTTTTTGGGTTTTGAACGTAGCCTATTTTCCAACAAAAATCAGGTAAATGTTGAAGTTTTTCAATCAACATATAATTCATCAAAGACTTATCCGATCTTGACGAAATTATACAGATATGATCTATACCATCATGGCATCTAGTCTCCAACATAAGCAAAATGATTTTCAAATTTTTTCCAAATTTGAACTTGGTCTATTTTCCAACAAAAATTAGGTAAATGTTAAAGTTTTAGTCTCACCCCATAGGGAAAGTGAGACAATCGGGTTACCTTTGGTGTCATCATCCACAGTGGCATGTCATTTGTGTTAAAGTTTTTCATCAGCCTTATTATTCAAAAATGGGTCATCAGATTTCAATTAAACTTCACAGACTTATTCTATGCAAGGTAGAGATGCAATTGCTCATCATTGCTAATGAGATTTCTTTGAAATTTCACCTGTTTTTCTATGGTTTTCGTGGTTTTTGGCAAATATTTGCGTTAAAGTTTTTCATCAATCTGATTATTCAGCAATGGGTCATCAGATTTCAATGAAACTTAACAGACATGTTCTATGCAAGGTAGAGATGCAATTGCTCATCATTGCTAAGGAAATTTCACGTGTTTTTCATTTTTCCATCTGAGCTTATGCTATGGTGCACATCCATCATTTCTCAATCTTAGCTTATGCTATGGCGCACATCCGTCATTTCTCAATCTGAGCTTATGCTATGGTGCACATCCGTCGTTTCTCAATCTTAGCTTATGCTATGGTGCACATCCATCATTTCTCAATCTGAGCTTATGCTGTGGTGCACATCCGTCATTTCTCCACCTGAGCTTATGCTATGGTGCACATCCGTCATTTCTCCATCTGAGCTTATGCTATAGTGCACATCCATCATTTCTCAATCTTAGCTTATGCTATGGTGCACATCCGTCATTTCTCAATCTGAGCTTATGCTATGGTGTACATCCGTCATTTCTCAATCTGAGCTTATGCTATGGTGCACATCCGTCATTTCTCAATCTGAGCTTATGCTATGGTGTACATCCGTCATTTCTCAATCTGAGCTTATGCTATGGTGCACATCCGTCATTTCTCAATCTGAGCTTATGCTATGGCGCACATCCGTCATTTCTCAATCTGAGCTTATGCTATGGCGCACATCCGTCATTTCTCAATCTGAGCTTATGCTATGGTGTACATCCGTCATTTCTCAATCTGAGCTTATGCTATGGTGCACATCCATCATTTCTCAATCTGAGCTTATGCTATGGTGCACATCCATCATTTCTCAATCTGAGCTTATGCTATGGTGTACATCCGTCATTTCTCAATCTGAGCTTATGCTATGGTGCACATCCGTCATTTCTCAATCTGAGCTTATGCTATGGTGCACATCCATTATTTCTCAAGCTTAGCTTATGCTATGGTGCACATCTGTCATTTCTCCATCTGAGCTTATGCTATGGTACACATCCATCGATTTTCCATTACTCTAATCTCTATGTATTCTAACAAAAATGTTCTGCTAAAAATATTTGCATAACCTTTGCGCAAATAAAAAAATGGGTTACGCAATTTTTGCAGGCCTAAAATATAATCATGAAATTCCCTTTTACTTTTCTAGATAGAGTCAACAATGTCAGACAATATTAAACTGTGCGAGCAGATAGGAAAGAACGTTCTGAGATTAAGGCTACAGAATGTGGGATATTAGGAACTTTGTATAAAATTAGAAACACTTGTACTGAGGAAATGCGAAAGGAGTTGGAAAGCACGGCAATGAAAATTAAGGCAAATGCTTTATCAGCAAATTATAAGTGCACTG
Source organism: Chaetoderma sp. LZ-2023a (assembly GCA_034401795.1). Classification (NCBI taxonomy): domain Eukaryota; kingdom Metazoa; phylum Mollusca; class Caudofoveata; order Chaetodermatida; family Chaetodermatidae; genus Chaetoderma; species Chaetoderma sp. LZ-2023a. The sequence continues at coordinate 15,747,854 of CM067365.1, forward strand.
AGCTAAAAAATACATTTGTGCGAATGAATCACAAACAAGTGAGTTAAAACTTAAAATTAAGAAACTGGAATCAAAAGTTGAAAGACTAATGAAGGAGAATTCACATCTTTTGCCCCAGAATTCATTACTCAATATAGAGTTAGATAAAAGCACTGAAAAGCTGAATGCATCGCAAAACATGTTAAGCAGCTTTACTGATGAATTTTTGGATGCCAGTGAAGTACCACTTGAAATCACTGAATCTGAACTACTTGTATCAACTATTGTGATGCTTCAAAAAGCCTTAAAGATGGCCTTTCACAAGATATGTCGGGCCAAGATCAACACGAGGAAGAAAATCACAAAAGTGGGTTAAAAAGAAAAACCAACAATTAATGTATTTTCAAGACACATTTACATTTTAACATTATTTTTGTATCCTGAAGAAAGTTAGTATTCCATTTGGATGGGTTCACTGGCAGTAAAAAGGGGAATTTGATGCATTCATATATGCGGTACCGTCAGTACGTCAATGGTGATGGTTATAATATGAAAGAAAATACTGTGGTGAGATATATCACATAATCACTGTATTAGTTAACAAGAGCTCTTCAGATTTTGAAACCTTACTAACTGTTTCTATCTCATGTAGGGATGCAATATTTATCATTAAAAAGTTGATTTTGTGCAATGTCATCAGATAATACTTTTTCAATTATTAGTCAATAGGAACCTAAATACCGGTATTAACTGGATCAATAATACTAAAAGCCATCCAGGGGCGAGACATATCACGCGTTGGCGTTCTTGTTAATATTTACCTGTATATACATTCAGTTATAAAAATACATCTTTAGAGATGTTTCGTCATAGCATTTTAAGTTATCCGTGACTAAATCAGCTATGCTATCATGAATGTGACTTTGATCACCTAGGTTATCCGTGAATGTGGCGAAGTCTTCAGTTGACACTCAAGCACGCAACACCCATGATGCCGATCCTGCCATGGATACATCACACAGGGCTGAATCGATCAGAACGGTGGAAAACACTGAGAATTTTACTGATATGGAGAGTGTTGCGGAGTCGAAGATGATGAAGATGAATAAAGATTTGGGTGGTGAGAGTGACCTTGCTGTGCCGGAGCTGCCAAGACATGGTGTGTAACATACTGCTATTCATTCCTCTACAATCCCGCCCACATATGTTATTATCCCCATGTTTCAATAGATATTATAATTGCCTGGACCATCCTTTTATCTGTCCATCTATCTGTATGTCCATCATGCTGTCTCCTCCCAAACATTTGGTATGTGGGTTATCAATATGATTCCACTTTACAGGATGACATTTCGATTTGCCAATACCTTCTGGGGATCAGGGGGCAGGGTCAAAAGGTCAAATATTCTAAAGGTTGTCAGTTACGCAGTTGTGGGAAATTCAGCCAAATTTAGTGCATGGGTTACCTATATAAGTGTGGATTGTGTGACATTATTTACATTTGGCTCTGTCCTCAGGGGTTGGGGGTGGGTGGCAAAACATCAAAACTGTAACACAACTTTGAAACTGTTGGACGGAATTCAACCAAATCTGATATGATTGTGGAGTGAAAGTGGAGATATACATTTGTCTCTACCCCCAGAGGATCAAATGGTCAAAGCGGTGGATGTTGGGATTTGCGATGACGCGTCATCGACCGAACAACCTGGTATTAATGGAGTTCTGCCCCACCAATCTTTAGCTAAGTTCCACCCACACTTCGCCTGTGTTGGGATCGATCAGTCCATGAATTCGCTGACTATTAATTTCCAGAAAACTATACAGGTAAGCTGTTGAATATTTTGAAGCTATGGCAGCAACAGCGCCAAGTCAAATTAGTTTCAAAATATTCAACAGCATGATTATTAAATATTAAAGACATATAATTCCTACAACAATGCTTAGTGTGTCACCAATTAAGCGTTTGTGATGAACGTATCTATGTCATAATATGATTGACTGAGAAACTGGAATCCTCCATTGTCAATATTAGGTAAGAAAATCTAAATCTGTGCTCAGTGAATCTCCATTTGCATGATAAGAGAAAAAAAGCCAAATTTGGAAAATTTACCACATGAATGACTGGATCGATAGTCATCACAGTTAGAAATTAAAACAAATAGTCTTCTCTTGACCTGCAAATGGGCATTCCTCATGACCACTGCAAAAGCAGAGTTTGGCTTGACCATTAAAAGGGTTTCCTCATTATTCTCTACTATTCTTAATAAAGTTTGAAATCTGGAAAAATTCAGTATTGGACTATATCATTACAAAACATCCGTGAAATCTATCCGTATTCCCTATACTTAATACTCTGATGAACCTGAGACTCTTTATAATAACTTATTTGACGAAAATGAGACCAAAATAAACTTAGTTTATCTGAATTTTCTTTGTTTTTCTTCCAGCGACCCCGACTAAGGATGATGATAACCTGGGCATCGCCACACCTGACCTGGTCATTAAAACAGATGTTCCATTGTTAGTTGAAGGTGAAGGATTTCTAGGCCAGTATAATCCACTCTTAAAGGCTAATCTGGTGGAGAAACTGGCTTTGGAGTAAGTAAACTTTGAACCCGAAAAAAACTAATTTGAAAACTCATCTTGCAATTAAATAAATATTCTGTTAAATATTTTGAAACCAATTTGACTTGGAGCTGTTGCTGCCTATGACAGCAACAGGTTCCTGTCAAATTAGTTCAGAATATTTAACAGCTTATCTGTATATTTACCTTGAACTTGGGTTTCTGGGGATTCGGCGTTCAATGGGTTAAATGACTTCATACTATATGCTCTATATAGGCCATGCATTTCTCCTTGATTTATAGCTTCTTAGACAGGGATACATCCTATGTTTGACTCTGAAGTTGGACAATTTTTCCTTTTACATAATTTTTTTCAGAACAACAGTTTAGGTTAGACAAATGTGTTAGCGAGTTGGGGATTTATTTCTAATTACATATGAATGTGTATATATTAGTATGTATGGCTATATTATTATCACACATGTTTCGAAGAAAAATGGAGATTATGCTTGTGTGTCTGTCTGGCTGGCTGGCTGTGCACGAATCGATTGTAATGTAATTCCTCCTTAACCATGTGACAGAATTGAACCAAATTTGGTATGTACATTACCCAAATGATTGTGGAGTGCACAAAGGCATTTACATTTGGCTCTGCCAAATGGTGTGGGTGAGAGGTCAGATGGTCAAATTGATTGTACGGCAATTCCTCTGAAACTATTGGATGGAATTCAAACAAATTGAATTCTTTACGAGGACTTTGAGTGTTAAATCCTTACTGTGCTTTTGTCAGTCTGGATTATCAAGCAGCTTTAAGGGCACATTCCGAGATGATGATGTTAGCCATTGAAGAAATTAACCAATATTGTGAGGCGAACGATTGGCTCAATGAAATACACCAATTCTGTACACACTGGACCGAGAGGAATACACGCGAATATAAGGGCGTCGCCGCTTTCACCATTGAGGTAAAAATCAAGCAAATTAGTATATTGCTGTGTATTTTAACCCTATCAATAACAAACTCCTGAAAAAAGTAAATTTTTTATGATGTATATCATATTGGGTTTGAATAACTTTGAAAGTAATATAACTGGCAGCACCAGTCATATTAATTTCAAAATATTCACCAGCTTGATGGTTTGTTTATCCTGAGATGGATATATTGAGAATTTATCGGGGAAAGGATTAATTTATGTTTATTGGGCTGACTGTCTTCACTCATTACAGTATTTAACAGGTGATATGAACTTCTATCTTCTTCAGTAACCTTGAAAAATTTACATTTTGAAGAATATTTTTAAAACGTATGATTGGAATGACTGGCTTGGTATGAAAATCAATATTCTCAATTCAAAAAATGTATTTTAACTGTCTGACTCCTGCAAGCCACCAGACAATAATTTCAATGGACAATAAGAGGGAACATTTCCAAACTTGCTCAATTTTTATGATTTATTTTCAGCAAAAACTAAATGAACTACGGCAGTGGTCGGAGCGTGTGCGGAATTTTGATAAGAATTTTGTCACAGAGAATGGCCTGTTTTACCTGAACTGCTCTGCTATACATCATGTGCTTCTGCCCAGGTGAGTGGTCAAGCTTCTGTCCAGGTGAGTTGCCGGGCTTATATCTAGGTGAGTGGTCATGCTTATGCCTAGGTGAGTGATCAACACAGCCATTAGACCTAATCCTTTCACCATTTAATGATCAAATTTGGTTAGGAAAATTAAATTAGTTGATAATTGAATGTCCATTTGCAGAGCAAAAGAAGACTATTTTTGAAATTTTACCACTTGAGTGACTGGCTCAGCCGGTCATCGCAGTGGTCACATTTTTTTAATATCTCTCTTGACCTGCAAATGTACAATTCTCAAGACCAGTGCAGAAACTGGTTTTGGCTGGCTTGACTATTAAAGAGTCAATGGGCAAGATTGATCACAAAAATAAGACACAAACTTTCACCAATGTCCATGCGGGCCAGGAGTAGACTATCCTTGGAAATTTACTGCTGGAATGACTGACTCAGTTATGGTGACAGCGATTACAGTTGTACATTTTGAAAATACATGTAAGCTGTTGAATATTTCGAAGCTAATATGAATGGGTCTCTCAGTCCAATTAGTTTCAAAATATTTAACAGAATGTCTATTAAATTGTAAATTCTTCAAAGACACAATCCATACACTAGTGACATCATTGTGAAGGGGACATAATTCATTATGACATCAGTTACTTGAGTGACAGATCGCATATCTTCATTACTGATTTTGGTTACATTAAAATAGTTTATAAAAAGTTTCATTTGTATTCACGCTGTTAACCCTCAATCCTTGTATACTCACCTGTAGATTGGATGGCGTGTATCGAGAGTTAGTGAGTTACGTGGCGGAGGAGGTGAGGACATTGGCTCGAGACTTCTGTGAGGAGATGAAAGTCGTTGTCCAGGTGGGTGTGCAGAATGCTCACATCATTGGTCTCAATAATGCTATCTACTGTGCCAATACCCCTTTATCACCCAATCCAGTTCAAAACATCTTTTGGAGAGGTCTTTAGAAATGTCCATTTGCAGACCAAGAGAAGATTATTGTCAAAAGTTTATCCCTCAATAACAGAGCCAGTCATTCTAGTGATAAATGTTCATAAATAATCTTTTTCATCTGTAAATGGACATTTTTTATGAGGAAATTGAATTTTTAAAACAAGTTTGAGGGTTAAGTGATTAAGGAACACCTGTTCTAAAGAATTAGCATCATCTGGATTTTGCAAAGTGGGTTGCCGTTCTAGACAATTCCCTGAATGTGTATAGTAATGGATAAACTCTTGTTTAATAAAGTCATGTTAAATCTTTTGAGATTCATGCATGTGTGCTATGCGTGCATGTCCTCGCGCCTGCATGCCTATATGTGTGAAGGCATGCATGGATGCATGAATGTAGATATGTATTCCAAGCATGCATGCTTGTGTTGGTGCACCGCATGCTTATGTTTTAAGCATAAACAGATGGCATTCTATGCATATTTTTTGTGTGTGTAAATGTTTATTTCTATATTTATACTACAAAAAATCACATTTTAATAACCATTTGCGTTAATAAATCTAAATTCTTTTTTTATGTTTTTAGAGTTTAAAGGAGAAAAAGACATCTGTGGAAGAATTTGCAGTTTATGCAAAGAATTTCAAACAACTTAAGAAAAACTTATCTTCCTATCAGCAGCAGCTTGACTATGCGAAATCCCTGTTTGAGGTAATTAATATCACAGCAGCAACTTGACTATGCAAAATCCCTGTTTGAGGTAATTAATATCACAGCAGCAACTTGACTATGCGAAATCCCTGTTTGAGGTAGTTTATATCACAGCAGCAGCTTGACTACGCGAAATCCCTGTTTGAGGTAATTAATATCACAGCAGCAGCTTGACTATGCGAAATCCCTATTTGAGGTAATTAATATCACAGCAGCAACTTAACTATGCTAAATCCCTGTTTGAGGTAATTAATATCACAGCAGCAACTTGACTACGCAAAATCCCTGTTTGAGGTAATTAATATCACAGCACCAACTTGACTACGCGAAATCCCTGTTTGAGGTAATTAATATCACAGCAGCAACTTGACTACGCGAAATCCCTGTTTGAGGTAATTAATATCACAGCAGCAGCTTGACTACGCGAAATCCCTGTTTGAGGTAATTAATATCACAGCAGCAGCTTGACTATGCGAAATCCCTTTTTGAGGTAATTAATATCACAGCAGCAACTTGACTATGCGAAATCCCTGTTTGAGGTAATTAATATCACAGCAGCAGCTTGACTATGCGAAATCCCTGTTTGAGGTAATTAATATCACAGCAGCAACTTGACTATGCAAAATCCCTGTTTGAGGTAATTAATATCACAGCAGCAACTTCACTATGCGAAATCCCATGTTTGAGGTAATTAATATCACAGCAGCAACTTGACTATGCAAAATCCCTGTTTGAGGTAATTAATATCACAGCAGAAACGTGACTATGCAAAATCCCTGTTTGAGGTAATTAATATCACAGCAGCAACTTGACTACGCGAAATCCCTGTTTGAGGTAATTAATATCACAGCAGCAACTTGACTACGCGAAATCCCTGTTTGAGGTAATTAATATCACAGCAGCAACTTGACTACGTGAAATCCCTGTTTGAGGTAATTAATATCACAGCAGCAACTTGACTATGCGAAATCCCTGTTTGATTTAATTAATATCACAGCAGCAACTTGACTATGCGAAATCCCTGTTTGAGGTAATTAATATCACAGCAGCAACTTGACTATGCAAAATCCCTGTTTGAGGTAATTAATATCACAGCAGAAACTTGACTATGCGAAATCCTTGTTTGAGGTAATTAATATCATCTAACATTAAAAGGTCAGTTATAGCTCAGCTGAGTTATAAGTCAGCTGAACTAGTAAAACGTGATAAGCCACGATCCCTGATTAATACCTGACGCTTGTCCTAGCACGTTCATGGGACATAACTTTTCAGCAAAAATCATAGGCAATCGTCTAACACGCAACATTATATACCTCATCACTTGCCTGCTATGCCAAAAGCAATGCAGAGGTGAAACTAAGATAACCTTCAAAATCAGAACACAGGAACATCTCTAACATCAAAGATTCTCCTGTAGCAAGACGCTTCAACTCACCAAACCATGGCAAGGAGCATGTTTCTTTCTGCATAATCCAGGTTCTAAGAGGGGACCCAAATGTGGATTCCAACACTCCCATCAGGTGGAAAAGGGAAGCATACTTGATCCACCAGCTCCACACCATGAGGTCACTAGGCAGGAACCATAAGGAGCCTTTTTTAGTCCCCACCTTCTTTCACACACACACGCACGCACGCACGCACGCACGCACGCACGCACGCACGCACGCACGCACGCACGCACACACACACACACACACACACACCAGTCAGCTGAGGTGTTGCAATCCTCTTCTGGTCTTAACCGTGTAACACTGATATCAGCCAAAAACGGCTTCTGCAGTGGTCTTGAGAAATGTCCGTTTGCAGACCAAGAGAATCCTATTTTTGACAATTTACCACTGGAATGACTGACTCGATAACCGATCCAGTCATTCCAGTCATAAATTTTCAAAAATATCCTTCTCTTGGTCTGCAAATGAACATTTTCTATGAAAAAATTGAAATATTGCTGAACAAATTTGAGTGTTAGAGTTAAACAATTCCAATGACACTTCACATATTCGTCCTATGGAATGACTGCATCAATCCATTTATCACTAGTTTGAGCTTTTCAATGGATAAAGTTGCAGTTTTCAAATTCAAAGTAATTCAAATGACACTTCATTGTTGACTTATATACAATGATTGAATGCTGAACCATAAGGAATTAAATTTTCATTTTGCGGGGGGTTTTCATGATGATTACCATTACAAAAATTAGATTTTTCCTTGTCTACTATTCTGATTTTGATTATTTGATCTATTTCTTCCCATTGCCAGCAGAAATACGTAGATTTTTATGGCCAAATTTCAGCAATCAAGATCCATGATGCTAAAATGTTCTATTTGCCCTGTAGGTGGGGCTTAGAATACACCTTCAGTATCCTCTGCGTGTCGTACGAGGCGACTAAAGGAGGTAAGGGTGAGGTAACCCTGACAGAAACCTCGAGTGCTGAAGACGGAGGTTCCAGGCCGCATGGCGCACTCTAATAAACCATGGATCCACGCACTTAGCTCTTATGATCATGTCGATAGTCACTTACATGACTGGCGGTATGATCAGCGAACGAAAAGAAAAGAAGAAGAAAATGTTCTACCAAATTGTTTTTATCTTGTTGGTGACAGAGATTATGAAGACAGCAATACAATTTTCAAAATGACCACTAGTTGAAAGCATGGCATCATTCTCTTTGGTTATATATACAATTGTCATCCTAGCAGGAATTTTATAATCAAAATTTAAGGTTTAAATTTAAATTTTTCATCTTTCGTCAGGTAATTCGGATGAGTTATAGACAGCTAACATTTGAAGAAGAGAAGCTGGAGGAGGGTGTTCTGACTTCTTGGGAGGCAGTACTGTTCCAAATGCAGGATGCTTCTGATTTTGTAAACACACAGACACCGCTTGTCACGCAACAACTCGAGGATACATTTACGGTAAGCATTTGACCAAAAATAGGTTGTGTTTAGACATACTGTAAACCACCTATTAGAAATTTATTGAAGTATTCACACACCGTACACTCATCCACTGCATGACTAGTTTCAACCTTTTAGGTCTCATGTGGTGCAGGTAGGATTTTGCTATTAGAAGTTGAAGCCATAAAGGAAAATTAACCTCACCTTATACTAGATATTCAGGGGATGCAATATGCTAGACTTATACTACGCATAATATGCTAGCTCTTAACCATGTCAAGACGAAGCCAACCAAAACCGGCCTCTGTGGTGATCTTGATGAATGTCCATTTATAGGCCAGGATGAAACTGTTTTTGAAAATTTACCACCGGAATGACTGGCTCGGTAACCGAGCCAGTCATTCCAGTGGTAAATTTTTCAAAATAATCTTCTGTAGGCTACAGATCGACATTAAATAAGCAAATATTTTGATATAATTAACCAAATTAGATATTTAAGAGTTAAACCTTTTTCAATTGCGGCTACATTACTTAGTGAATTATAAAGCAATTGCTATACATCCATCCGATAAATCTTGTTTCTTCTTTGAAGCTTTATAATTAAAAACTTTTAAAGAACAATTGAGAGACTTATTTTTTTATATTAAAGCTTATTTAGTCAGTCTGTTTATGTAACCATATATGTATATAATGCTTTTTATACAATGTAGCGTTTACAACTTGCGAAAACTCCAAAACAAAAAGCGGAGGTCATGCAGAATCCTAGCCGTTTCATGGTAATCGTGTTATAGATGCGTGTGTGTGCACATGCATGCGCATATGCATGATTGTAGTGGCAGCTTGTGGAGGAAATTAAAACTCTGCGTGGTTTTCCTTATAGAGAAGTAGTAAATGATTATTTAGACTTCTCCGTCATTAAAGATTAATCATCAATGCCCTTCGATAACTCCATCAATGTGATTATGATCCGGTTAAAGAATCCAGATTTGCATCTGGATTAAGAGCAAAGAGGGGAACACCTAGTTTATGGCTGTGTCCTGTTAAAATTTGAGTCAAATCAGGTATATTGTTACCTAGGGACTGACAGACAGACAGACAGGCTGTCATAGCCATATGCAATATACTGACCCACTGACTGCAAGAATAACAAGATCATGCATCACATTACTGTCGCAGAACTAGAAATTCACTTTATCTAGAGTATCTCGATCATGTTTGCCTTGACCAGTAACCATTCAAGATCATGTCATCGCAAGTCCTGTGTCCCAATGGTCATCCATGAGATGTCTAGTGAATTAGTCAGTCAATCGGTCAGTCGGTCGGTCGGTCAGTCAGTCAATCAGTCAGTCAGTCAGTCAGTCAGTCAGTCCACCTTGGTGCCATATAATGATACAGACATCTCAACATGGCAAATTTTGCCTTTCAAATCATGTAATCCTTTCATCTTCAGATTGCAGAATTCATTTCAGTTTTTAAGATAAAATAACTGCCAGTGTTCCGTTTTCAATCTCTGTTTCTCTAAGCTTTAGTCTAACAGCTATAATATACTTTACCTTTCAAAATAACATCTGAATGTATGAGACTAAATCCTGTTGCTGCCTTGAAAACTGTAGCATTCATTGAATCAAGTTTGAACTCCTTCAATATAACAGAAATATCAAGAAGTTATTGTGCTTCATGTGATACTAACTTCTTAACTGTGTGTCTGCTGAATTTCTGCAGAGTACATTTTCCATGGAGTTTAATTCTGGATATGCTGAATATTTTGAAAATAATTTGACTGAAAGATGTTGGTGACTAAGCTACCAACAACTTTCAGTCAAATTGTTTTCAAAATATTTAGCAGGTCCAGAGTTCTTACCAATTGCAATTATTGTTGTGGTGTGTACAGAAATGTGTAATGTGTCTTGTTTTTGAGAGTTGAAAATGCTTTGCTTAGATTACAATTAATACAATGCTTTGGCGTATTTAATAGTTAACGTTTTGACTGTTGAATGGTCAAAACTTGTCAAGGAAATCAAAATGTGTGCTCACTAAATGTCCATTTCCATTCCAAGAGAAGATTATTTTCCAAGATTTACTATTAGAATGACTGCCATTCTAGATATAAAATTTAGACAACAGTATTACCGTAAAAATTTGACTAAAGGACGCAGTTTTTTGGGTCAAATTACATGTTCTTGAACGCCTGGCGACTATGTTTAATGTATGCTCCAAAAACACCACGCGGAAGTGAAATTATTAAATTGGGGTGCCTAAATATTGCTTATTCTTTAATAAATATCAATTAATACATACAAATTAATCCAGAATTTAACATAAAATGACGTCAAGAAGAGATACATGTATAAATTACGTGATTCGCCTCCAATCACAAAAGATCTTTATTCTAATTAGAGCGAGTACTCGGATCTAAATATTCTGGACTCTGAAATTGCTATATATCATCATTGTGTGATAGGAACTGAATGTTCCCGTACCCGTTTGATAACCAACTCCCATTAGCACATAAGACTACACAGCGCCTCCAATCGCAAAAGAGCCAGATAACCAACTCCCGTTAGCGCATAAGATCACACAGCACTTCCAAACGCAAAAGAGCCAGCGACTCACCAACATAAGAAGTGGTCGATCTCATTTTAATTCTCAAACTTTCAAGCAAGTTTTTGTCGTGCGCTATTATGTTTTGGATCATTTGATGTTGGTCGGCATTGCAACTAGTGACCATCATACCACATTCCTAATGTCATGTGATTTCTATATTTGCAAGGCGACATTTTATGCCAAAATTAGATTGATTTTAATGTTACAGTAATAAACGATCTTTATGAAGATACACAATATTTATTAATTTCTCTTCTTCATCATATTTTTTAGGCATACTTTAAACATAGTGCTGAGTGATCGTAATTTTTTATACCGATTTTAGATTTTTTAAAGGTATGTTTTTATCCACCCGGTCCATCTGTCCATCCTTCCGTCCGTCCGTCTGTCTGTCCCCGTCTTGTCAATGCAACTCCTAGAGGTCTCAATGGATTAACTTAAAATTTTGTCCATATCATCAATATCATGTCCAGATGTGCATGTGCTTTTTTCGAGACCGAAAAATTGTTCATTACAGAGTTATCCCCCTTTAAATATCTTAAAGCCGATACATAAACTGCATTGCCAATCATTTCTTGTCAACGCAACTCCTCCTACAGTTTAGCTCTGATTCTTTTGAAACTTCTTAAGTGTTATCAGTACCACGTGAAGGTGTGCATGTGTTATCCATATACCTGTACAGCCATCCGTCAGTCCAAAATGCATGTATGTATGTATGTATGTATGTCTGTCTGTCAGTCCATCCATCTCTTACAATCATTTCTTGTCAACTTAACTCCTCCTAGAGGTCTCAATGGATTAACGAAAAATTTTCTCCACATCAGTATCATGTGCAGATGTGTATGTGCTTTTTTCACGGCAAAAAAATTGTTCACTGCAGAGTTATCTGTCTTTAAATATCTTAAAGCTGATACATAAACTGCATTGCCAATCATTTCTTGTCAACGCAACTACTCCTACAGTTTAGCTCTGATTCTTTTGAAACTTGATAAGTGTTATCATTACCACGTGAAGGTGTGCATGTGCTATCCATATACCTGTGTGTCCATCCATCTGTCCAAAATGTAAGTATGTCCCTCTGTCAGTCCGTCCATCTCTGACAATCATTTCTTGTCAACGAACTCCTTCTAGAGGTCTCAATGGATTAACTTAAAATTTTGTCAACAATATCAGTACCATGTGCAGCTGTGCATGTTCTTTTTTCGCAGCCAAAAAGTTATTCATTGAATATCTTAAAGCCGATACATAAACTGCATTACACTTAGTGACAAAGGAATTTAGGTTTTAGGAGGAGGTGCATTTTTCATTGATTAGTTTTTCTAAAATATTGTCCTTTACAATTAACGTTACATGTATGTCCACTCTTGATGTATGTTTATCTGAAATGTTTGGATCCGGGGGGGGGGGGGATATGCTGTCTTCTGATGGCTCTTGTTCTAAATTTAACAGCATCTTATACTTGAATACAAGAGTTTTTTGGCGGATTTTGGTCAAATTTGGGATAGCATCCTATGTTTTAGGGCGGCCGTTAGTCGAGAAACTACAGTAACAAGCAAACAAAAATCTATCAATACCACTCAGCAATGTCGGAAGAGGTGCAGATCGTCTTCCTCCATTACTCCCTGCTACCCAAGGAGACACCTTGGCTATTATATATGATTTAGAATTGCAGTGAAAAATGTATATGATGATCACTGAAGGACCATACAGAAGTGGTCTGTATAAATAGGATCAAGTTTGACTGGCTAACCATAGTTAACTATAGTTAGCTAGATCCCATTCAAACTTGAAATGGTTAGTATGAAATTTGCTTAAATTCCAAAATGGCGGACACCCCTCGCTTGCTACAAATAAATGCATATATAAAAGTGTACATATTTCACTAACTAACTTAGGTTTGATGAAATTATACTTTCTTATTATATGTCAATGTTCCCACGGGTCATTTCCTTCCCACTTTATCTCATATGGATGCTTTTTGATGACTTAGCAAACAAAAATAACACAATTTCATAGGCCATCAAAACAACAACAGAAAGGGTTAATCGGGACTTGTACCCCGCTCCAACCTTTCTGAAATAGTAATTTAATTGGAGAATCGGGTACCAATGAACTATAGTTAACTATCCAGCATTCGGCTGGACGTAGCAAATGTGCATGCCCAGTAAACTAGCTAACTGACTATGGTTAGCCAGTCGAACTTTCACCAAGTTATCTTTCTAGATTGGCCAAATGAAATCTTTCATTAACCCTTTAACTCTCATACCAGCCAAAAATGGCTTCAGCAGTGGTCTTGAGAAATGTCTATTTGCAGACCAAGAGAAGACACTTTTTGAAAATTTACCATTGAAATGACTGGCTTGATAACCGAGCCAGTCATTTCCAGTGGTAAATTTTCAAAAATAGTCTTCTCTTGGTCTGCAAATAGATATTTTCTATGAGAAAATTGAAATTTTCTTGAATAAATTTGAGGTTTAAAGGGTTAATTTTGAATTCAATAAAGTGTTATAAATTTATATGACGGTGACATTTGTATAGAAATGGGTTTGTCATTTTGAAGTTTCTTACTGATAAATCCTTATTAACCTTTACCACTCTGGTGTCAGAATTTTAAATTTTCAAATTAAATTAAAAGATGACCCAGTGTTCATTTTCAGCAAATTTGGTGAAAGATGCTGCTGTCATAGAGAGCAACATCATCCACCAAAATTGTTGAAAAATGTACACCAGTTTCTTTGCTATTGACACAGTAAAAAATAGAATATTGACATCAGAGTGGTAAGGGCTAATATAAATCGAAATAGTTTATTTCTCTGGGAGATCTGAAAGCACTAATCCTTATCACACTGATGTGAACAGGTTAATTGCTACAGGATCAGGTGTAAAGAACCTATGTTTCCAAAATAAACCACAAGTTAGGAATGGGAAATATCAGTGATATGCACCGGTTATGGCAACATCAGTTTCACAACTTGATTTCTAATCATCATATATACAATTATCTTATTCATATCGTTCCTTGTTTTGTTAGAAAATGGAAATTAAGGCGAATGAGCTCGCTGAGATGGCGACTACAGGACGCTTCATCGACCCTGAGGAGAATCCTACTGATATCTTACTAGACTTAAAAAAGGTAACTAATCTTATATTTTTGTTTTATTTTTATCGTATTACTCACCACCCTCTTAACCATAAGCAAAAGATAAAATTTCCCTGACCAAATTTGACCATTAACTGCTTGACTGCTGCAAGCCACCAAACAATAATTTCAATGGGCAATAACTCTGGACATGCTGCATATTTTGAAAACAATTTGACTGAAAGTTGTTGGTGGCTACTAACAACTTTCAGTCAAATTGTTTTTAAAATTAGTCTGTATATCCAGAGTTAAGCACCATGGAAAAGGTCTGTAGAAATTCTGCAGACAGACAGCGAAAGGGTTAACTTTAGCACCATCAATGTCATGTGACCAATGCAGTCCTTTTATATTTTACTCATTGCCACTAACATTGGTCGATATTTCTTTTTATCACATAAGCAAATTTGTATTCCATGATTTAACCCAGTTGTTCCAGTCATAAGTTTTCTAAAATATCTTTCTCTTGGCCTGCAAATATGGATGAATCCCCAAGACCATTGCAAAGCCAGTTTTGGTCTGTATGGCCAGTAAGCTGTTGTATATTGCGTTCTGGCACTGATAACTTTGACAAATTGTATCTGTACAGACTCGTGAGGAATTCTTCACCGTGCGAGAACAGCTGCAGGTGGCTAGTCAATGGCGCGACGCTATCGTAGGAGAGGCTTATGATCTAAAGTTTCTGAATAACTTGACCATCAAAATGGACATCCGACAAGAACTGTGGAAGTATGTAGAGGTGTCCACTCATGCCATCAAAGACTGGAAGAATATGCTCTTTAGAAAGGTATCATTCAATAGCCCTTTCATATCTGAAACCCATGTGTCTTTATTTTAACACTTTACTAGACAATCCAGACAAACCAAAACAAGCAGAATATGCTACTATTGGGTTTAGATTACCTCCCTTCCTGATGGGTTGCCTTAAAGGAGATCACGAATAAGAATTTAACGTCATTAAAAACGATAAAAAATATTTTATAAATTAAAAAGTTGGCAGACTTTCACAAATTTTATCAGTGTTAAAATTTTGGTTAATGTCCTGAATTTTAAGTTGCCATAAAATTCATGGTATGACGTCATCACGTGAATTGTAAGCCATGTGGATTCAGATTAGTTAACACAATCTTTTCAAATTAGAATAAACTGGCTTCTGTTAACGTTACGAGACTGAACATCAGCTCTGATCTTAGGTTAAATAGTTTAACAAATGCTAGTGTTTCTCTTGCATCTCATTAACACTATGGTACCTGAAGGTGCTGCTGTGACCTGTCAATCATCAATGACAAAATGTTATTCACGCAATGATGTCATACCACAACAATCAGTCATGCGATGACGTCACTCTGTGAATCTAATGAGAAATTGAAGAAATTACTGTCTGTGTTGAAATTTACTATTAGGATATAAGAAACTATATAATCAATATATTTTATTTTATTTAAATTATACAAAAGCATAATTTGCCATGCTTTGACCCTTCACCATTTGTGTTCCACTTTAATGAAAATTACTGGACTTTTTCAACTACTTATTTTCTATGTACCCAGAAATAGGAATTGGTGACAATTTGAAAATCTTCACAAGCTACCATTAATATTGTCTTACCTTTCTTCAGCTGAACACAAAGAAAGCTCTTGAGAAGTTGATTGAATGGCAGTCAGCAGCGAGTCAACTTCGGCCACATCTGCCTATAGGTGATGCTGTACTCACGCACTGGTACAAAGCATTGGCTGACTTCAAGAAAGACCTACCACTGCTACACAAACTGGGCAATGATGCTCTCAAGGTAGGTCATGACATGGGCAGTGTAGAAGTTGTTATGTATATAGTCGCAGCTTTGTACATCCGTTTGTTCATTCATCTGTCCTTTCATCCATCCATCTATCCATCCATTCTCCCTCTACAAGTTTGTCTCGGCCATAGTTTCATGACCGTTATATGTATGATAATGAAAGTCGGTATGTCGATGCATCTTATGGAAAGGATGTCCAGGGTATAAAAAGTAGGGCAACAGGACCTACATTTGACCTACTTTTCATGGTTCACTGAAGATTCCAGTCTACAAGTTTGTCCCGGCCATAGTTTCAAGACTTTTTATATATATATATAAGCATGAAACTTGGTGTGCGGATGCATCTTATGACAAATATGTGCAATGTATAAAAAGTAGGTTGGCATGACCTATGTTTGACCTACATTTCACGGTTCACTGAACATTACAGAAAATTTGTGTCTGGCTTGTAGTTGTTTCATGAGGTTTTGGTATACGGGAACTAAACTTGGTGTATGGATGCATTATGCGGTGAAGATGTGTTGCATATGAAAGTATGTCAGTGTTGCCTACTTTTCATGGTTTACTGAACATTACTGAGAATTTTTGTCTGGGCCATAGTTTCAAGTTTCCCTGTGAAGTATACCATCAGGGAGTATCCATCAGTTTACTGATATGCCTAGTTGTTTATGGTGTGCATTTAGCATAGCCATTTAGCTGGATTAGCTCTTTTAAACATTTAAATTCTCACGGTTGGCTCCCACCACATCCCTGTCCTTAATTCATGCCTTACTCAGAATAATGGTTAGTAATTCTGACTTTCAGGAGCGACATTGGAAGATGATATTTGTGAGTATCGGTGAAAGTTATGATCCAAAGCGTGATCTTCAGGTACGTGACCTCCTGACCTACAGCCTGGATGAGCATAGTGACAGTATCCATGGCATCTATCAGTGTGCTATCGCAGAGTTTGATCTGGAGCAGAATCTCTTGTGGCTCCGCAAGATCTGGGAAGAGAAAGAGTTTAAGCTGGCTAAGCATATTCCTGATAGTATTTACAATGCTAAAGGTAGGAGCGCTTCTCTACTGGTCAGTTCTGTACATTTTTATTCATCAAATTTTGTCAAGAAAAATCTAAATATTGGCTTATCGAATGTTCATTTGCAGGCCAAGCAAATACTATTTCTAAAACTTTATCATTGGAAAGACTGCTTCGGTCATCGAGCCAGGCATTCCGGTGGTAAGATTTAAACAAATGTTTTGCTTTTGGACTTTAGATGGTCATTCTTCATAACCACTGCAGAGACTGGTCATGACCAGCTAATATGTTAATGGTCAGCTCGCTTGAAAATGGCTTATGCAGTGGTTTTGGGAAATGACCATTACCATTGGAATAACTGGATCAATAACTGATCCAAAGTAACTATTGTTAAAGCGATGCTAATCTCTTCTCAAATGTTATATGGCACCGATAGAATATGGTTTATAGATTCCATATCATTCATATCCTGTCACATTCCCTGATCTGTATCGCAATTATCTGTTTTGTAATATCAAGTAAATGTTGAACAGTGATCGACACCATTTTGTCTCCTAAAGCTATTGTGTGTGATGCCATGTAAGCTCCAATGCATCACATTCTTTATTATGTAATGCTCATCCCATTGAATATTTTGAAACTAATTTGACTGGAAGTTTTTGCTGCCTATGGCAGCAACAACTTCCAATCAAATTGGTTTCAAAATATTCAACAGCTTACCTGTAGGATTGCTTTTATACCACTTTGCCAAACTATAGCTGGAGCCTCTATGACTGAGTGTATATACCGAGGCAGACACACTAGGGTGTTTCTGGTTGGTTGAAAAGTAAATCATGACAGCCATCACAGGGTGTAGAAATGTACCAACATTTAACTACTAAATCCTGAATATCTTTCCTTAGCGGCGTGATAAAAGGCTTAAAATTACCTGGATAGTTTATGACCGACATGTTAGATCGCCTGAATAGCACAATGAGTTTTTTAAATGTTTAAGTCAGTCATTGATCCTTGCTGGGTTCGGAAAATTAGTTTATAAATTGTTACTCAGGTTCTTCTTTATAACCAGGGGTGGGTTTGCCAAATTTTCTTGAATTAGAAAATTGCATTTATGCAGCTGCTTTCTATGACAAAACAAATGTGAGGTGTTATAAAATGTACATAAAATTTACATATCATCCAACAGACAACCGGACGTACCAACTTATACTAGGTGTGAGTCTTAGCTAAATGTTAGTTTGTGTCGTCTACACCAGGATTCTCTGAATTCTGAATAAAAACTAGTAACGTTTGTTTACTGAATGTTGCTCAATGTTACTGATTTGTCCGCAGAGGGAGCAGCAAAGAAACCAAACACAGCTGCTAAACGTCGCAGCAAACTGGAGAAATATCGACAAGAGAAACTTGCTACATTGTCACCGAAAAATAAGGGTCTAAATGTTAGCTCAGATGATTTCTACATTCTCATTGATGTGGAGGAGCTGAAGTACTTATTGGAGGTATTATAATAATATAATAATAATAATAATAATAATAATAATAATAAAAATAATTATAGTTTAACCCTTATTGCCCTGATGTCAGAAATTAAACATTCACAAAGTTACTAGAAGAAAGATCTTTTGAAACAGTTTTACTAAAAGCTGTTGTTATTTTAGACAACAACTGCTTAAAGCAACAGTGTGTCCAGGTTGAAAACACGTTATCAGTTTCAAGGGAACTGAATGTAGAACTATAGCAATTCAGTTCTTGAAGAGGTAAGCAGTTTATAAACTTAGAATTTTGTTAATAATAATTGGTTATTTATTAAAATTAACATTTAATACACATGTCATGTTTCATCATTTTCCTCCGATAAATAAGTAATTTATTTTTTCAGGATAGTCAGATCAGCATCCAGTCCATGCTTATCTCCCCTTATCTGGCCGATATGAGACAGGAAGTGGAGTTCTGGGGATCTGCTCTGCAGCAAATCGAAGAAATAACAGAACTTTGGGTTACATGCCAAAAACTGGTGGGTATTTATTGCAAACCATCGCCCTTCAGTTTGATTTTTTTCTTCATTTTTTTTCTTTTGATTACGTTTAGCTCGACTTTACAAAGTAAATGAGCTATTGTGATACCCTCTGTGTTGTAAAATGGTGATGGTAGCGGTTGCTTAACAGATCATATCTCAAGCTTGCTTAATTATATGGACCCAAACTTGGACACATGCGTCCTTGTAATGAAGGGGAATGACACGGTTGACCTTAAGGTCAAAGGTTCATTCTGACCTTGATAATAAAAAAACTTTTTCAGCATATCAACAACACTTCTGGTTCAGATCCAAATTAAAGTTGCCAATTCCTATTTTACCATATCACCTTTTCCAGTGTTAAAATGTTTAGCAACATCTGGTCCATAGTTTTCAAGGCACGGCCATATACACACAGAGAATTGACAACCCTATGGACAGATAGCCAGACAGGCAAACACACACCTAGACAGAACCAAATACTGTATCCGCTTTGCACATTTAATCATAGATGTTGCCAATTTTTAAATATCTAGCCGCTGAAAGCCACCAGACAATAATTTCAATGTACAATAACTGAACCTACTGAATATTTTGAAAACAATTTGACTGAAAGGTAAGCTAAGCCACCAACAACTTTCAGTCCAACTGTTTTCAAAATATTCACATATCCAAAATTAAACCCCCTTGAAAATGTAGTCTGCAGAAATTCAGTAGCCGGACAGTTAAGACTAAACGTGGATGGCATTTGTTCACTAAGTCACAATATTATTTTCAATAGATTGTGTATACTATTAGGTTTTAATTTTAGTACAATTTTAATGAGTTAATTCTATATTTAAGTTTCATTCTATTGCTTGCTTGATTTACTGAAACTAGGTACAAGGAAGTATGGGTGAAAAAAAACAAAAACAAAAAAGTAGAACATCCTAATATTGCAAGACTTACTCTATGACTATGTCCTCTCTCCATTGCACAGTGGCTGTACTTGTTGAAGATATTTGAGCAACCAGAGCTGTATAACAGTATGCCGGATCTGAGTGAGAGGTTTACTGTGGTCCATAAAAAACTGAAGGTACGTAAGGCTTGTATACTATCTAGGCCACACCTTGTATACTATATATACCACACATTCACTGGGTTTGGATAGGGATCAATAGTGCTTCATGAGATAATCATATTTTTGTCCAAGTACACAAGCGTTGTAATCATGATACATTAAATAAATTATATTTCGTGAGTTGAAAGACGTATGTTTTTGAGATGTTGCTGCTAAAATTTGTTATTTCTTTAATTAGCAGCAAAATCATTCCAAAGTGAGTAATTAAGTGACAGCTTGGATCCCTCTATTGCATTTCATGTCACCTCACTTTCCTCCACCACTGTTAGATAGTGTGAGTGACAGTTCTTGTGTCTATCCCTGTGACCATATTTTATACGTCATAGTGGCTAATGATCTTGTAAACAATTTAGTCATTAGTTATGTGCCTTATTTTTGAAAATTATTTCATTTTCTTTGTATGTTCAGGATTATATGCGTGTGGCTGCCAGTGATTCTAAGGTGCTGTCTGTAGTGAATCGTCGTCGTGGTGACAAGGGCTATAGGTTGCTACAGGGTGAAAACCTGAGAAATATGCTGTTATCCTGTATTCAGATACAGGTAAGAACATGAGAAATCACAGATTGCAGACACTCACCCTCCTGGTTTTGTCACATTGTATAACTGACACTCGCCCTCCTGGTTTTGTCACATTGTATAACAGACACTCGCCCTCCTGGTTTTGTCACATTGTATAACAGACACTCACCCTCCTGTTTTTGTCACATTGTATAACAGACACTCGCCTCCTGGTTTTGTCACATTGTATAGCAGACACTCACCCTCCTGGTTTTGTCACATTGTATAACAGACACTCGCCCTCCTGGTTTTGTCACATTGTATAGCAGACACTCACCCTCCTGGTTGTGTCACATTGTATAACAGACACTCACCCTCCTGGTTTTGTCACATTGTATAACAGACACTCGCCCTCCCGGTTTTGCCACATTGTATAACAGACACTCACCCTCCGGGTTTTGTCACATTGTGTAACAGACACTCGCCCTCCTGGTTTTGTCACATTGTATAAGAGACACTCGACCTCCTGGTTTTGTCACATTGTATAACAAACACTCACCCTCCTGGTTTTGTCACATTGTATAACAGACCTCACCAGCCTGTTTTTGTCACATTATATAGCAGACACTCGCCATCCTGGTTTTGTCACATTGTATTACAGACACTCGACCTCCTGTTTTTGTCACATTGTATAACAGACACTCACCCTCCTGGTTTTGTTGACACTCGCCCTCTTGGTTTTGTCACATTGTATAACAGACACTCGCCCTCCTGGTTTTGTCACATTGTATAACAGACACTCGCCCTCCTGGTTTTGTCACATTGTATAACTGACACTCGCCCTCCTGGTTTTGTCACATTGTATAACAGACACACGCCCTCCTGGTTTTGTCACATTGTATAACAGACACTCACCCTCCTGGTTTTGTCACATTGTATAACAGACACATGCCCTCCTGGTTTTGTCACATTGTATAGCAGACACTCACCCTCCTGGTTGTGTCACATTGTATAACAGACACATGCCCTCCTGGTTTTGTCACATTGTATAACAGACACTCGCCCTCCTGGTTTTGTCACATTGTATACCAGACACTCAACCTCCTGGTTTTGTTGACACTCGCCCTCTTGGTTTTGTCACATTGTATAACAGACACTCGCCCTCCTGGTTTTGTCACATTGTATAACAGACACTCGCCCTCCTGGTTTTGTCACATTGTATAACTGACACTCGCCCTCCTGGTTTTGTCACATTGTATAACAGACACACGCCCTCCTGGTTTTGTCACATTGTATAACAGACACTCGCCCTCCTGGTTTTGTCACATTGTATAACAGACACATGCCCTCCTGGTTTTGTCACATTGTATAACAGACACTCGCCCTCCTGGTTTTGTCACATTGTATACCAGACACTCAACCTCCTGGTTTTGTCACATTGTATAACAGACACTCGCCCTCCTGGTTTTGTCACATTGTATAACAGACACTCGCCCTCTTGATTTTGTCACATTGTATAACAGACACGCGCCCTCTTGGTTTTGTCACATTGTGTAACAGACACTCGCCCTCCTAGTTTTGTCACATTGTATAACAGACACTCGCCCTCCTGGTTTTGTCACATTGTATAACAGACACTCGCCCTCCTGGTTTTGTCACATTGTATAACAGACACACGCCCTCCGGGTTTTGTCACATTGTATAACAGACACACGCCCTCCTGGTTTTGTCACATTGTATAACAGACACACGCCCTCCTGGTTTTGTCACATTGTATAACAGATACTCGCCCTCCTGGTTTTGTCACATTGTATAACAGACACATGCCCTCCTGGTTTTGTCACATTGTATGATGTTTTCGTATGTTTCTGATCATGCCTAATGTGGTGGAATCCTAGTATATGGCTACACCCTTTCTTGTGTTTAACATTTGAGCAAAATTGGACCAGTAGTTTCTGAGATATCCATAGATCCAGAAATTTATGTGATCTGGATCTGGCTTCTTATACGCAGATCCGGACCAAAGTCTGGAAATCCTCTTGTATATAAGTTCCTTCATTGTGTTAAAAGTTTAGCCAAATCAGATCATTATTTTTATCTCACCTGCCCTGAAAGACGAAGTGAGATTATGACATGGCGACCATCCATCGGTTCATCCGTCGTCCATCAATATTTCCTTTAAGCGACTTCTCAAGAACCACTGAGCAGATTTGAGTTATATTTGGCAGGAAGAATCCTTAGGGCATAGAGATCCAGGTTTTTTAAATGAAGCCAATCGGTCAATTTGGCCAGTGGTCATCTGGGATTTGGACAGATTTTTTTTAATGTTTTGGGGCTCGATTCAAACCTCATGAAATATCATCTAGCACAAGAGCGGAACCAAGTTTGTTCAAGAGAACCTGATTGGCCAAATATTTCGGCAGACATCTTGGATGACCTAGTTTTTATGAAAACGACCTCCAAAACCACTTAATTGATCATGCTGAAATTTGGGAGATATGATTAGGGCCTAATGACCATTAAAGTTTGTTCAAGGGAAGTTGATACATTAAGAAACATGTCCGCTGTGTTTTTGTTACAATTCTGGTCAACTCCTTAGGGTTCTACTTATAGTTGATGGCCTTTCTAGTTGAAATACCTATGTCCTAGGTGAGTGATACAGGCCCCTTGGGCCTCTTGTTATTCTTGTACGCATAATAGCTGTGAGCTATATAACAATGCTGCATAGCTAGCTACCAATACTATATATATATATATTTCATCAAAATTAGAAAATACAACTTGTTCGTAAATCTTTCTATTTAATTATTTCAGGAAGAAGTTTTCAAAGAGCTTGAGGGCTTGATGGAGCGAAGTCGCATGCAGTTCCCACGCCTTTTTTTCCTCAGTAATTCTGAACTTATTCAGTTACTCGGTGTTTCAAGAAACCCACAGCTTCTGCTTCCGTTTGTACGAAAATGCTTTCCCGGGATAGCGACATTGAACTTTACGTTGCCCCCTGGTGCTGGATCGGTGAAATCATCACTTGACATGGCACTGAATGGTAAGTATTCTTAGTAGTATGTGGAGATTAAATTTCAGTATAAGTGACATATGTCCGGCATGAAAGTGGAAATGGTCCATCACAAAAGTGTCTGACTTGTATGTCTGGCGAATTGACAATTTAATAAGCATTCTGGTGCTAGAAATCCACATGATGACATTGAGATCACAAGATCAAATGTCAAGGTCTCTGACCTCTGATGTTTAACGTCATTAAGGAAGACAGACGAGACATTTAATTCTATGGAATTCTTGTTGTTTACTAAATTTTCATTTGCTGGCCCAGAGAAGAGTAATTTCTTCAACATTCCTAATTTATATTTCTATATATTTATTCAGTTGGCAAGTTACAGGCCATCTCCATGCAAGATGCACTGGGTGAGGTGGTGCCATTCTTCATGAAGCTGGACACAGTCACCCATGCTACTCGCTGGCTAAGAAACCTGGAGATGATTGCAAAGAACACACTAGCTGACATCACCACAGCATGTGTTCAAGCCAGACTGGACAGTGGTCAGTATAATTATACTCCAGCATGCATAACCATAAGCTTAGTTATATGAAGAGACCACCCCTGTTTATTGTGACACATGTTTTAGGTTCATAAGGTGGTCAGTTATGACAGGGTTCACCAGTTAAACATATTTTATGACCACATATCATGAAAGAAAACACAAAATCCTTATTAACACCCCCCCCCCTCTCTCCACAAATTCACCCCTCCCACCAGCATCATTGAATTTTATTCTTTCTTCATTCCATCCGTCCACACGTCCATCCATCTGTCCATCCATTCGTTCATTCATTTGTTCATTTCATTCATTCATTCATTCATTCATTCATTCATTCATTCATCCATCCATCCATCCATCCATCCATCCATCCATCCATCCATCCATCCACCCACCCACCCACCCACCCACCCAACCAGCCAACTAACCATCCATCCATTCAATGAATCAAAGATTAAACTAGCCTCATTGCTTACACAGGCTCGCCACCCACTGCCTACATCCTGGAGGAATTAAACAAGTACCACTCCACAGCCACAGCTAAAACAGTAGAGGCTACATTACGTGGTGGCTTCAAACACTGGTTACTACGATTTCCAGCTCAGTCTGTCTACGTTTCTGAGGCGGTCATCTGGGAGAGGACAATGGCCAGGTATCTGGACATTGGTGACACAGACAGCATCAGAACATACAGGTAGATTAGTCATTTAACACTCATATCAGCCAAAAATTACCTCTGCAGTGGTCTTGAAAATGTCCATTTGCAGACCAAGAAAAGATGATTTTCTTTTATTGACCACTGGGATGATTGGCTCGATAACTGAGCCAGTCATTCCAGTGATAAAATTTCAAAAATAGTCTTCTCTTGATCTACAAATGTGCATTTTCTATGAGGAAATTGAAATTTTCTTGAGCAATTTCGAGGGTTGAAGGGATAATCATTTAGCGGTGAAGAGCAGTAAAAAAAATCCAAATATTTGCTTAGTGAATGTCCATATATGCAAGAGAAGATGGTTTTTGAAAATTTACAACCGGAATGACTGGCTCAGTTAACCCTTTAACTCTCAAGTTGACCAAAAATTACTTCTGCAGTGGTGTTGAGAAAATGTTACAGACCCAAACCACGGCTATTTCTGAAAATTTACCACTGAAATGGCTGGCTCCATAGCCGAACCAGTTATTTGAGTGTTAAATCTTCAAAAATAATTTTATCCGGGTCTATAAATTTTCTTGAATAAATTTGAGAGTTAAATGGTTAAAGCTGAATTATCACGTTAAAAGCTTGAGTATTAACCCATATAAAAAACCCAAATATTACCAATAAATCTGTTTCAACTCACCATTGAATATCGATATATATTGATCCTTAGCACAAGACCCTTTTCACATCATGAGAACATACTTACCTCCCTAACACTTAGTATACTAGTATATCGGCTCTAAATTCAATAATATTTAGAATTATAAAAAGTTAAGTGGCCCTAATGGGCAGGAGGATGTACACAGTCATGCACATGACAGACCCCACCTACTGGGCATGCACATACTGGTACTTCCGTTTTCTAATATTTTGGCTAACAATCAACATTGGGAAAACATTCCAAGCTCTCTTTTGAAAATTTTCAATCTATTAATATCATCATTTTTCATAATGGCTGATACAAAATCATCAGAGGAGTCCTCCTCATCATCTGTTAAGGTGATATTGTTCCATATATTAATTAAGACTTGTAACTTTTATATGTTACCGGTTTTCATTCGCGGCCGACTTGGCGTTACCGCATTTTCAGGCGCTGGGAATCCTTATTAAATTCTCCCAGCGGTTAGGTCTACTAATCCCTTGTGTCTTTGTGTCCACAGGATCATCTATGAATGATAAGAGCTCCTGTTCTTCACCTGGCGGTTGTTCACGTCTCTTTTTCTGACTTATCATTATGATATGTCTAAGGGGCGGAGATTTAGGACGAATAAATATCTCACTCCTTTTGTCCCATCCCCTTCATCAGACTCTTCAAAAGATAAAGTCTCAGTGGATGGATGGACGTGTTCTTCTGCACAAGAGGATGGTTTACCTATGCTCAGGATAAGGGAGTTTATTAGTTATGGCACCTAATTATTTGAAAATATTTAACAATTTTTGCCGCCAGCTTTATTGCACTGTATTCTCTTGTGTGTGCATGGGTTCTCTGATGTATAATTTATATTATATTATTCTGGAGTGATGAATGAATGCAGTCTCTAGGTATTTCTTGCATTCATTTTCTGATGTCTCCTCTCCTGAAGGGGCTGTTGCAATGAGGTGTTGATATCATAATCAACCAGAGATTTTTTCTCTTCCTTGATGTCATAATCTTAGGTTAGAGAAATCAATTTGATGTCAGTATCATCCTTTGTTATGAATGTGGAGAGATATCTAGATAGTCATAATCTTTCTCTCTCATAACATTCTTAATAGGGTTTCCCTGGTTGTTTTATTATTGTTTAACAAGAGAAGTCATCTGTCCCTTTCACGGATGTCAGTAATAAAAGTGGGTGTCTTCTCTCTCGAGTTTGTTTCTTGTATTTACTAAAAAGGAAATAACAAATTTTTACAAACTAAAATACTCATTCTCTTCATATGCCTACCTTTCAGAAATCATCATGTCCACAATGCCTCAAGCACCTGAAGGTTAGATTCTTCCCCCACCTTGCCCATCTTGTACAGACTGTAGGTTGTCAAACAAATGTGCCATTTGTAAAGAATGGGGGGGATCTAACGGCTGAATTCTTTGGTTTACAGGCTATACTGATGGTTGAAGACGGCAAGAAGGGGAAGAAGGAGGGTAAGAAGAAGGCCTCAGAAGGGTAAGCGCGAGGCCCTCAAGGTAGAATGAGTGAGTGAGATGCGCAGGACTTTGAAAGACCTGATGCCTGAGATGCTTCGCGGCTTGTTACCGGGCACAGGTGGTTCATCTTCCTGCGCATCAACCTCAGTGCAGGTAGCCCCTGTCCCAGGATCATGCCCTACTAGGTTGGACAAGGTTTTCAGTGATCCAGGGGCGGCTGTTTAGGACCCAGGCTTGATGTTCGCATCGCCTGGTGATCCAGCGGCGTGAGCAGCATCGGGTGGGACCCAACCAGCGGGCCTGACCACGATCACTCGCGGAGTAACCTCGTCATCTGCCCTTGGGCATTGTCTTGGTCAGTCTGGGTTAGCTCTCCTTGCTAACTCATAGTCTAACTTTCCTGACCAGGAAGATGACGAAGACTACCTGCTCGGCCCATAGGATGATCATGAAGACATGGATGTGAGCGTTTACACTCCTCTCATGGGGAGCACGGCCGCTCGCACCTATGGTTCTGTTCCCTCGGGAGAAGGTTTCATGATACAGCCGTGGAATCTCATACGGACGACCTGGACCACGCTAGTGTGGTTTATGCCCCTCACATGAGCGCGGCCTCGGTGCCCGGCCTGCCCGTGGAGAATGTTATGCCCACCCTCGCGGGCCTGTATGCATTTCCCGGGCAGCCGGGTACATCTGTAGCCTCCTCCATGGCCTCACCTGCGAATGCCATTGAAGATGACGAGGGCCCTCTGCTCGTCGGCAATTCACAGGTGGCCATGGACGAAGACTGGTCTGACGCGTGCACGTGGCTCCTCCCTGTCGAGCATGGTTACAGGCGAAGCTGTTGGCCACCTCGGCTCAGTCTGTGCCGTATGCTGAGCATATCTTAGATATGTTCACTGCGGCAGAGGAGTCGATCAGACCAAAAGGTCCCCTCGCGAAGGGCCCCCCACCCCCCACCCCCATGAGGTTGCTAGGTGTTGCCGAGTTACTGCCAGTCAGTACTCTCGGTATGGTCTAGTGCCCAGACCGAGCGCGGACGACCGTGCCACTCTGGGGGAAGACACGTGGCCAGGCTCTGGTGCTGACATGGGAGTGCTGTGCTCGGGCACTATGCGCATGGCTAAGCCGCTTTGCATGACACTGAGGAGAGTTCGCAAGCAGCGATTAGTGTGCTGTCTCACGTGTCTCAACTGCTATCAGGGGTAGTAGCAGCCTCGTGCACCAACAGCCTAGTCCGGTAACAGTTCAACGAGCCATCCAGGATGGGATCAACCTGGTGTTGGACTGCCTGACTTGGTCGGTCACCAAGTCACTGAGGACGAGGCACACTTTTGCCTTAGACAACTTGTGCCCATCCCAGGAGCTCAAATCGCACTTATTGCAGAGTTCAGGATCACTGGACTCGCACGTTCAAGTGTTGAATCCTCTCATTCATCACCTTTATTGGTGGATGGAGAGTAGAGCTGGGCGGTCTGACGGTAGTACCGTGAGGACCGCGGTATACCGTGAACCGATACCGTGACCGTTGACATTTCCAAATACCGTGAATACCGTCCATAATGTTTGAGCAATATTTGAGAAATATATTTATAAAATCTGACTTGACCAAGGGTAAATAAGTGCTAATAGTGCCAAAAATAAAGGCATCCCTAACTGTTAGCCGAGTTCAGGCGAAAGGGTTGTTGTAAAAACAAACGTCAAGACGTCAATTACAAAATAATGACAGGCAGAATTGTATGTCAAACGTACGTCTTGAAAGTCTCACGGTAAACTTGCTTTATTTAAAACATCTAAACTCATTCTCTGGCCGTCCGCCGGTAGTAATTACACTATAATATATTCCCTATTCCCGTTTCTATTATTTGTAATTTATTACTCCAAGCATTTTGTCACCGAACAAACACGCTAGAATAACAAAATAACATACAAACTGCGTGCTATTCAAACACAACAGCTATCTCGCAAAGACGTATCTGATTGGTTGTTCATGAACTAGACCGTGGGAAAATACATTACTATGCTGAATTTATCAATGAAAATTTACTAAAATGTAGTATTTGCTCGCGCCATTTTGATCACGTGCTAATTTATTAACAACGAGCAGCGTTGAAGCCATTATTTTTTATTTTTCTGGCTTGTTTTAAATAATTTCTTTACGGATTAAATCCAGTTTAAGTAACGACACCTAAAAATTATAGTGTTTAGTTTTTGTAATTCATTTTTCAACTGGCTACACTTCAGAAGTTCGTGGAAAAAGCTTTATACATGCATTTTTCACATGAAGCATGGCGAGTAACGAGTCTGCACATCGGGTACTCGGTAATTATCAGAAGCTTTGGAATCGGCTATATTCAATGTCGTGTTATATGTGTGTGTATAGGCCTGTTTTCGCGAGTAACAGAATATACGACTCCAACAGAAATAAAAGCGTACAACACTCGTCCCGTTTAAATACTCGCAGATTTTGTCTGGACTCTGTTTATCAAAGCGCTCGACTGCCCAAATAAAATTTACCGTTTGCTGGTCGCACGCATTAATAGCAAGAACAATCCAGATTGAAAATAGTGCACCCCAATGTCTCAAACAGCGGGTTATAGTTAGCGAGTCGACCACACCCTTTGACCGATATTCCCGTGAATGATATTACGTCAATAAAAATAGTGACCTAATAAAATCGTGAAACTAAACAGTCGCAGTAGCCATGTTTTTCTTCTCTAAATCAGGAAGCCGATTTATTTATTTTAACTATATTTACCGTTGATTGGAGATGGAAGTGAAAAGGAAATGGAAAAAATTGTTCTAATTTCGTGGCATGCCTCAAGCTCAGATGACGGTATACCGTGGTACCGCGGTATTTTTTCATGGTACCGGTACTGTCATGTAAATATCAATACCAGAATCTTCTAGCGGGGTCATGCTGACCCGACCCTCAAGTAACGATGTTTACGGATGCATCGATGGAGGGATGGAGAGCTTGCCTGGGAGAAGCCACAATATCAAGGCTTTGGAATTTGGATCAGTCAAAGGAGCATATCAACATGCTAGAATTATGGGCAGTAATTCTAGACCTGGTACACTTCTTAAGAGAAGTGGAGGGGAAGTTTGTGTTGATACGTTCAGACAACTCAACAGTAGTGAGTTACATAAGCTGCCAGGGCAGAACGAAGTCGCCCAGTCTCTTTATGATGACATAGAAACTGCTTTGTTGGTGTATGGATCATATGATCACCTTGAAAGCAGTTCATATTCTGGGAAGGCTGAATCTGTTAGCAGCTCATTGAGCCAAACGATGAGCATTCTGCCTACAGAATGGCAATTAAATCAATGTGTGGTGGCGGTTCATCTGTTATTTCACTTCAAGAGTATACTTACCTCCCTAATACTTTTGATATTGCTAAATATTGGCTTTCACTCAATAAACACTCAGATTTAAAACAGTTAGGTGCCCCTACTGGGCAGGGAGTCAGAGCGTAGTCTGGCGGATGCCAGCCCCACCACCGCGCATGCGCAGACTAGCACTTCCTCTTTGCTAGATTATTGGCAGAGAGATCACACATGTCTTTTTGTGCAAAAGCTTTTTCTTACTCTTAAACTGTTTAAGTGGTGTTATTTTGGAGTGATAGTCACTGATTTGGATGGCAGGAAGGAACACTTCGCCAAAGGAGGACTTAGAACCTTTAAATCAGGTGACTTCTAGTAAAATTAGCGAGTTTTCTTCCCGGTGTATTGTGTTTCCGGGACTCCCGTTTACCGTGATAAGCGCCTTGATTAGTTGGTTTATGTCAACTCGGTGCTACCTAAGGCTAATTTCTCTTTCTGTTTATGTCCACAGGTCTGTATGACGCTAGGTGGTGGCATCACAGCAGCAGAGAGTTAGTTTTCTCTCCACCATGGTTCCATTTCCTACTAACACTGTTAGGTTATCTAACCAAATGAAAAATTATGTCCAGTGAGTTGGAGGCCTAGTATAAAGGTCTTCTCACTTTGCCCTCTTGATCCAATTCCTTCCCCATGAGGTGGAGAGAGTTAAGAGGCGTGCAGATGGTGGAGTTCTCCGGTTCGTCACGTTGGATGGTTTGTCTATACAAAGTGTCAGGTATCTAGTTATTGATAATGTGGTGATGTTAATTATAGTAAGCAAAGGGAGATAATTAACATTTTTGCCAGAAAAGAGTTATCTATATGTATCTGATGGTTGTGTAGTCGACGTATCCATTCAGCATACAATTCGTCCTTGCACTTGGATGTTTTGTTGGGATCGAATTCTTCCTGTCACGGGGTTAATGACGTCATAATCAGCCTGGCTATGTATTTATCAGCAATTCAAGTCGCTATGCTGGTTTCTGATGTATATTGATCTTTATGATCGTTTCCTTCTCTTTGAGTTGGTTTGAGTGTCTAAGCTTAACTAGTTTGCTCATACTCCTTGTCCTTTGCCCTGTTTCAGGGACCGGGTTGCGCGTCCTGTGGACGTTTTCTACATGATAAGTTCTGGCCTCATCTGTGCTATCAATGTAGCCCTTGTGGTCCCTTGGTTAATTGTGACATATGTAAGCACTGGGGGGGCGAGTTAATGTCCGAATTCTTGTGCTGCTTACAGGCGACGGACAAGGTGGTAGAGGAGGAGAAGAAGAAGAAGCGGAAACGAGAGGTTGTAAGTAGGAAGGGTAAGAGGAAGGTCTCGTCCGCGGTGGATATGGAGGCCTTCCGGACCGAGATGTTGGGAGAGATGAAGAGGACAATAAAGGATTTGGTTCCAGGGTTGCTTCGTGGCATGCTTCCTGGACCAAATCCTTTACTGTCCTCATCATCGGCTTCGGAGCAGGTAATCCCCGCCTCTGGATCGGTTTTCCTTAGACCGCTTCCGTTGTTCGACGATTCAGAGGTAGCCCCATTAGAGGGGGCGTTCCACGACCCTGGCAGCAGGCTTATTGCCGCGCCGAGAGGGGACCGTGGACGGTTGTCGCTGGAACCCGCGGGCTGCTTATCAGTCCAGGGGTATCCGCACGCCGCGGTGGCCAGTACCTCCTATGGCACCGTTCCTGGTCAGCCCGGGTTAGCTCTCTTTGCTGACCCGGGGTCTAATCTTTCTGACCAGGGTGATGAGGATTACCTGCTAGGGTCGCCGTCTGACGACGTGGACATGGATGAAGACGTTTGTGCACCCCTCGCGGGGAATACAGGCGGCTTCTTCCACGGTTTTACTCACCCTGGAGTAGAGTCCGCGGCTCAGGTGGTGGCCCAGGGCGCTGCTGATGGCCAGCGGTACCGCATACCTCGGCTTGCCGAGGGTGTTGCTGGTGCTGGCCAGGCCCGTGGTGGGGCGGGATATACACCACACGCTCTACCACGGTGCCTGCTCCTGGTCAAACCAGTGATATTGTCATGCCGGTGCTATCAGGCCCGCATGTTTTCCCTGGCTTGCCAGGTGTATCAGCGTACCCGCCGTCAAGCTCTGCTGCTTGCGCTCAGGAGGAAGACGAAGGACCCCGTCTTGTAGAGCGCTCGCAGTTAGCCACGGAGGAGGATTGGTCTGACGCTTGCCAGTGGTTGGTGAGCGTTAGGCCTGATCTGCCCGTGGAGCAGTCGCCTAGCCAGCGTGACCACAGGCCGTGGTTAGCTGGGAAACCGACTGCTAACGCTATGCCTTCTCTGCCGCTGGCGGAGCATGTCGTTGACATGTTCAAGGCGGCGGAGTCGTCCATTAACTCGAGTGGACGTCTCGCGAAGGCCCCTCGCGAGGTGGCCAGGCGTTGTCGCATCGTGCCCCTGGATTACCAGCGGTACGGTGTGGTACCCAAGCCCAGCGTGGATGACCGCGCGGCTTTGGGTGAGGATGCGCGGCCAGGCTCCCGTTCTGACACGGGGGTCTTGTGCTCGAACGCGTTGCGTTCGGCGAATACCGCGTTGCGTGATGCGGAGGAGAGTGGGAGGGCTTCGATTGCCGCTCTGTCCCACGTCTCCCAGCTGTTACAGGGGGTAGTAACGGCATCCGCATCGCACCAGCCAAGCCCGGTCACGGTCCAGCGAGCCATCCAGGATGGTATTAACCTGGCACTGGACTGTATGACTCGGGCGGTGACCAGGAGTGTCCGGGCAAGACGCACGTTTGCCCTGGACAATCTGTGCCCGTCTCAGGACCTGTACAATAGGCTACTCCGTACGCCTATGACGGGTCCTGGTCTTTTTGGAGGTGAGGGATGTCGGCACCTCCAGGAGACGGTCACCCTGGTGAATAACCAGAGGGCGCTGCGCGAGCAGTTTGAGGTGCTGCGTCGTGCTAACGTTCGCGCCGCGGCCCCTGCGTATCGTCCCCTGCAGGCTCGAGGTGGTGCTGGCCAAGTCAGAGGCCAGCCACCGTCGCAGCGTCGGCCTCGGCCACGTGCGATTCGGCCAGCAGCGAGGGGGGCGCAGGTTCCTCAGGCGCCGTCAGCCAGGCAGCCGCCCGCGCACCAAGGTGCGCGCGGGGCGGGGCGGGGCGCGCGAGGATCTGGGCGTGGTTATCGGTCCTGACAGGACGCTTACCGCGGTAAGAACCACTCCGGTGTGTATGGCGACGGAGACAGTGCCGCTCTTGCATGCCTCGTGTCCACCGCGGTCCCTAGGTGGACCGGTGGGAGGCCGGCTAGCCGACCACATGCAAGAGTGGGAACGGTTAACTCAGGACCGTTTAGTCTTGCGATGGCTTTCCGTCGGGTATCATCCAGAGTGGATGACAGGCCCGCCGTCGCGACTGTCTCTAGTGCCAGTCTGGACTCCCATTCCGAGAGATCCAGAGCAAAGGTTGTGTATCGAGGAGGAGATAAATTCCCTCGTACAAAAAGGAGCTATTCAGCCGGCACAAAGGTGTCCGGGCTTCTATTCAACCCTGTTCTTAGTAACAAAACGCACCGGAGGGTGGAGACCGATTCTCAACCTCAAGCCATTGAACAAGTTCATCGAGACGCCCAGTTTCAAGATGGAAACGGTGCGCTCGGTGTTGGCGGGGTTGGAGAGGGGGATGTGGACGGCGTCGATAGATTTGAAGGACGCTTATTTCCACATCCCCATCCACGGGAGTTTCTGTCGCTTCCTGAGATTTGCATTCCAGGGCAGACAGTGGGAATTCAGGGTGTTGCCCTTCGGAATTTCCACGGCTCCTCGGGTTTTCACCCGTGTGGTTCTTGCGATCACAGCATACCTCCGCAGGAGAAGCATAGCAGTCCACACGTACATAGACGACTGGCTGTTGAAAGCGCACACCCGGGAAAGTTTGTCGGCCAATCTGGAGATTGTTTTGAAAACTCTCACAGACTTAGGCTGGATGATCAATTTCCCAAAATCAGAGCTGACTCCATCCCAGAAGTTTGTTTACCTGGGGATGTTCTTCGATCTAGAGACAGGATATGTTTGTCCTACTCAGGAGAGAGTTCAGAAACTCATCTCATTAATTCAGTCAGTGTGCGACAGTCGTCATGTCCTGGCACGGGTTTACTTGAGAATGCTGGGGTTGATGGTTTCATTGGAACCAGTCATTCCTCAGGCCGCCTTACGCAGGCGGCCGATCCAGTTATTTCTCATGACACAATGGACCCAGAGTACAGGTTCGCTGGACTCGAATGTGTCAGTGTTGGCGCCTCTCATTCACCACCTGCAATGGTGGTTGAATACAGAGAATCTCTTGCCGGGGGTTTTGCTAACCCCTCCCCACCCTCAGGTGACTGTGTATACAGATGCATCGATGGAGGGCTGGGGAGCTTGCCTGGAAGAGTCCACGATATCAGGGCTTTGGAATCTGGAACAGTCAAAGGAACATATAAATCTACTGGAGCTAAAAGCAGTAGTCCTGGGCCTGGAACATTTCTTACAGAAAGTTCAGGGCAAGATTGTTCTTATTCGTTCAGACAACTCAACAGTTGTGACTTACATAAACCGCCAGGGCGGAACGAAGTCGCCCAGTCTCTGTATGATGACATGGAAACTGCTTTGTTGGTGTCTGGATCACCAGATTACCTTGAAAGCAGTTCATATTCCGGGAAGGTTAAACCTGCTAGCAGACTCATTGAGCCGAAGGATGAGTGTTTTACCCACGGAATGGCAACTAAATCAATGTGTGGCGGATCGTCTGTTCGACCATTGGGGGAAACCCAACATCGATTTGTTCGCAACGAAGAAGAATGCGAAGATGACGACGTACGTCTCTCTGATTCCGGATCCAAGCGCTTTCGCAACAGATGCGTTAGCTATCAGCTGGGGGAGAATGTATGCATACGCATTCCCTCCAGCAATCCTGATTCCAAAAATTCTTCAGAAAATCAGACAAGAGGAATGCCAAGTGCTTCTGATCGCCCCGGATTGGCCAAGCCGATCATGGTATACGGATCTGCTGGACCTTCTGGTCTGCAATCCGGTTCCTCTGCCTCTGATGGACGATATTATCTTCCAGGGCAAGGCCCTTCACAACAATCCGTCAATGTTCAGATTGACTGCGTGGATGTTGTCAAGGAATCTAGAATTAAGGAGGGCTTTTCTGAGCAAGCAGCCATGTTTATGGCCAAAGCCAGGAGGGGGTCAACCTCCAGAGCATATAATTATAAAATCAACAGATTTGCAGAATGGTGCTCAAAAAGATGTATTGATCCAATGGATTCATCTATTCAAGTAGTAGCTGATTTCCTCTGTCACCTCTATGATGCCTATAGCCTCAAGCCTAACTCTATTGCTGGTTATAAGTCAGCATTAATGTCTGTTATTCCTTGCTTGGCTAAGAGGGGAAGTGATGAAGTAAATACATTAAATGTATTAATTAAAGGCATGGGCAATCTAAGACCAAGGAATCCACCTGTGATTCCGTCTTGGAGTTTATCGCTAGTGCTTCAAGTACTAGGTGATAAGCCTTTTGAACCACTTAGTTCCATTTCTATGAAACTATTAACACTGAAGACTGTGTTTTTAATTGCTGCGGCCTCGGCTAGGCGTAGGAGTGAAATTCATGCCTTATCAGCCGAGGATGACCGTTTTGTGGTTTCAGGGGAAGGCCTTAAGCTGCTACCTAGGATTAATTTCTTGGCTAAAAATCAGTCGTTGAAATATCCAGGTCAACCTATTATTTTGCCTGCTTTAACTAGATATGATCCTAATTCTAAAGCATGGTGTCCCGTCCGGGCGCTGCGCCGGTACAAACAACGTACGGCGGCATGGCGCACCGACCAGTCAGCGTTATGGTTGTCATATATTGAACCCCATGGCAGGGCTTCTAAGGACACCATTTCCAGGTGGATTGTGGAATGCATTCAGTTTTGCCATAAATCCGCCACCGGGAAGCAGGTTGACGTGGCCAAGGCTCACAGTGTCCGCGGCGTAGTGACATCCACGGCCCTATTTAATGGGGTCCCTGTGGATGATATTATGTCGGTGGCTCAGTGGCACTGTGAGTCAAGTTTTACAGACCATTATCTCCGTGACACCTCTAATCCTCTCGCCTTGTCGATTTTGAAAAAATAACTCGGTTTATATTTTTTGAGGAGGTTTTTCCTCATTACTTATATATTTCACAATTAATTTATGGAAACACCCACTTTTTTGGGCCTGCATCAGTCTTTACCAATGGGAAGATGATGTCAGCAGCCATTTTCAACAAGGTCAGTCTTGTTCATGTGTTGTCCGTTGTTGATTGTATTGTCACGATTACCCGTTATTAATATGGTGATGGTTTGTGTATTTGTGTGGTTCATTGTTGAGAGTTACGAAAATGGAGCTTTTTCGTCTCTGTCCTGTAGTACATGGCACTTGTACGTAGAGAGCGTATAGGACATTGAGGTCAGGCGACTCTTCCTCCCAGGAAGGAGGGGGGGGGGGAGCGCATATGACATTCGGTCATCTCTCATACATCGGTAGTGTTATCCGATGGTTAGTCAAATCCTGACTGTTTTTTCTTACAGTTTCAGAAGTTTAAGTGCCTTAAACGCAGAAAAGCGTATAGGGATGAGCTGGTCTTTTGACCTCGCCTCCCTCCCGCCAGATTCACTTTCGAATTCTGGCAATATCAAAAGTATTAGGGAGGTAAGTATACTCTTGAAGTGAAATAAACGAAATCTAGGATTTCTTTTTTCACGAGAGAGTTGATACTTACCTCCCTAGATACGGACCCGGCCTCTCCACCCCACAGAGGCTCGGTCTTCAGGCTCTTAATAGTTGCATGTGTGTCAGCCAATAATCTAGTCAGAGGAAGTGCTAGTCTGCGCATGCGCGGTGGTGGGGCTGGCATCCGCCAGACTACGCTCTGACTCCCTGCCCAGTAGGGGCACCTAACTGTTTTAAATCTGAGTGTTTATTGAGTGAAAGCCAATATTTAGCAATATCAAAAGTATTAGGGAGGTAAGTATCAACTCTCTCGTGAAAAAAGAAATCCTAGATTTCGTTTAAATCATTGGGGAAAACCCAACATAGATGTATTCGCAATGAAGAAGAATGCGAAGATGATGACGTACATTTCTCTGATTCCAGATCCAAGCGCTATCGCAATAGATGCACTAGCTATCAGTTGGAAGGGAATGTATGCATATGCATACCCTCCAACAATCCTGATTCCAAGAATTCTTCAGAAGGTCAAGCAGGAGGAATGCTAAGTACGTCTGATTGCCCCGAATTGGCCAAGCCGATCATGGTTTACGGATCTGTTGGACCTTCTGGTTTGCAATCCGGTTCCTCTGCCTCTGATGGACAATATTATCTTCCAGGGCAAGACCCTTCACAACAATCCGTCAATGTTTCAATTGACTGCATGGATGTTGTCAAAAAATCCGCAATTAAGGAGGGCTTTTCTGAGCAATCAGCCAATTTCATGGCCAGAGCCAGAAGGGGGTCAACCTCCGGAGCTTATAATTATAAAATCAACAGATTTGCAGAATGGTGCTCAAAGAGATGTATCAATCCGATGGAAGCATCTATTCAGGTAGTAGCTGATTTTCTCTGTCACCTGTATGATGCCTATAATCTTAAGCCTAATTCTATCGCTGGATATAAATCAGCATTAATGACTGTTATCCCTTGCTTGGCAAAGAGGGGAAGTGATGAAGTATGCATTTTAAATACTCTTATTAAAGGTATGGGCAATCTCAGACCGAGAAATCCTCCACTGACACAGTCATGGAGTCTTTCTCTGGTTCTTCAAGTTTTG
This sequence comes from Chaetoderma sp. LZ-2023a, assembly GCA_034401795.1. Classification (NCBI taxonomy): domain Eukaryota; kingdom Metazoa; phylum Mollusca; class Caudofoveata; order Chaetodermatida; family Chaetodermatidae; genus Chaetoderma; species Chaetoderma sp. LZ-2023a. The sequence continues at coordinate 15,786,259 of CM067365.1, forward strand.
AGTGATAAACCCTTTTGAACCCCTTTGCCTAAATGCCATGTGTGTGAGTCGTGGCCGGTGGAGTTGTTTTATGATTTTCTAAATCAACAGGTAAAAGACCGGGCGGCCGATGAAAAGAGGCGAATGGATAAGGAGTTATGTGGTAAGAAAAGGAAGGCGTCCATGTCTGCAATGCCAGACATGGAGGCCATCCATCTGGAAATGAAGAAGACAATTGCAAATCTTGTCCCAGAGTTGCTTCGCAGCTTGCTTCCCAATTCAGGTTCATCATTGTCTTCGTCATTTGCTCCTAGACAGTGTTCCTATCTCTTGGTCTGGTTCTGTTAGGGTACCAGTTTTCAATGTAGACCCAGAGAATGCTCCCGTGGGGCCGGCGCTGAGGCTTGCCTCGCCCGTGGACCCGGGAGCGAAAGTCATGGCCTCTGGCATCTGTTTATCGGTCGCCCTGGTGCAGCCAACGGCTAAAGGTAGCAGCGCCTCACGCGATATCCCTCCTGATCAGGCTGAGTTTGATCCCTTTTGAAGCTTGGCATCTAATCTTTCTGGGCATGAAGAAAATGACACTGTTGTGGCCTGCCGATGAGCTGATGGCCACGGAAATGGAAATCCATCTGTCCCCAGGGGCACATGGGTGACCTTTTCCATGGGACTACTTCTTCGGGAGTAGGTTTCATGGCTCAATGGCTAGGCTGGCTCGGAGCTGATGGCTGGCTGTACTGTATCCCTCTGTTTGCTGAGAGTTACATTGGTTAACGCCCGGACTATTACGTCATGCATTTAGCTCCCTATGACGCCATAGATCTGGCTCCTGGAATAGCCATGGCGCAAGCCATGCTGGCCCTTGCGCCTCCGTATGGCTTCCCTGGCTATCCAGGAGTATCTGCAGTTCCAGCTGTTACTCCACCAGTGAATGTTGTTGAGGACGACGAGGGCCCTAGGCTCATCGAACATTAACAGGTGGCTACTGAGGAGGACTGGCTGGATGCCTGCCAATGGCTGGTAGGCGTCAAGCCGGAACTCCAAGTGGATCCACCGACTTCCCAGCGAGACCAGTGCCCATGGTTGGAGGGAAAGCCGGTGATGAGCGCAATGCCATCTCTCCCATATGTGGAACATATCGTGGATACGTTTGCTGCGGCAGAGAGGTCCATTCATCCCAATGGATACCTTGTGAAGGCCCCCTCGTGGGGTGGCACTGTGCTGCTGGAATTGTTCTGATTTATATCAGAAATACGGCATCGTCCCAAGGCCATGTATGGATGATCATGCGGCTTTGGGTGAAGAATTCACAGCCATGGTCCCAGTCTGACATGGGACCCTTGTGCGCTAGCGCTTTGCGCAGCACAAATTCTGCGTTGCGTGACATGGAGGAAAGTATGAGAGGAGACATTTTGGGGGTGGGGGGGGGGGTTAGTAGCGGCATCAGTGGCATGCCAGCCATTTCCTCTAACACTCCAGAGAGCCATCCAGGACGGCATTAACCTGGTTCTGGATTGTATGACGAGGTCCGTAACCATGAGTTTACGGGCGAGGTGCACATTTGCCCTAGACATTTTGTGCCCCTCACAGGATCTGTACAACCAGCTTCTTTGGACGCCAATGTCAGGTCCGGGGTTGTTTGGGGGGTGAAGGATGCCTGCACCTCCAACAAACCGTAAACCTGGTGAGCAACCAGAGGGCGCTGTGTGAGCAGTTTGAGGTGCTCTGCAAGGAGCGCATTCTTGCAGCGCCACCTGCCTGGTGTCCTTGTCAGAGGCCAACCACCAACGCAGCATCGGCCACGGCAATGCCAGCATAAGCCAGCTGGTGGGAAGCCAGCTAGATGAGTGCGCAGGCTCCTCCAGTGCAACGCGCCAAGCAGCCTGCATACTGATGTGCACGTGCCGCTGGAAGATAAGCATGGGGTTCTAGTCGTGGAAGTCGAACCTGATGGTTCGGCATGCACAAGGATCACACCAGTGCTGCTAGGACAGCCACCAGAGACAGAGCAGCTGCTGGACCCATGGGATGTCATCTGGCCTTCCACATGCACGAGTGGGAGCAGGTTACTCAAGACCGCTCACTCTTGCGATGGCTTTCAGTCGGTTACCATCCTGACTGGATTTCAAATCAGCCATCGCGCCTGTCTGGTTCCGATCTGGACTCAAAATCCAAGAGATCCAGATCAACTGTTATGTATAGAGGAAGAAATTCAGTCCCTCATACAAAAACATGCAAAACAGTGTTAGCAGGATTGAGGAAGGGAATGTGGACAGTATCAATAGATCTAAAGGATGCTTATTTTCACATTCCCATTGTGAAGCACTTTCGTCGGTTTCTGAGATATATATTTCAAGGTCACCAATGGGAATTCAAGGTTCTCCCATTTGGTGTTTCGACAGCCCCTTGGGTCTTCACTCGACTGATCCTAGCTATGACGTCATACCTCTGGAGGAGACACATAGCAGTCCACACATACATAGACAACTGGCTTTTAAAAGCACACAATCAAGAAAGTCTATCAGCAAATCTGGAGATAGTTTTGAAAACTCTTACAGATCTAGGCTGGATAATCAACTTTCAAAAATCAGAGCTGACACCATCCCAGAAGTTTGTTTACCTGAGCATGTTCTTCGATCTAGACAGGGTATGTTTACCCATCTCAGGAGAGACTAAAAGTACTCATCTCAGTCATACAGTCAGTGTGCAAGAATCGTTGTGTCCTGGTACGGGTCTACTTGAGAATGCTGGGGTTGATGGTTTCTCTGGAACCAGTCATTCCACAGGTGGCCTTATGCCAGTGGCCTATCCAGTTATTTCTCATGACACAGTGGACCCAGAATATGGGATTCCTGGACTCAAAGGTGTCAGTGTTGGAACCGCTTATTCACCACCTTCAATGGTGGATGAAAAGAGAAAATCTTGCAGAGGTGACATATCAATCTGCTAGAAATGCGTGCAGTAGTCTTAGCCATGGAACACTTCCTAGAGAAGGTCAAGGGCAAGATTGTTCTGGTTTGATCAGACAATACAACAGTAGTGACTTACATAAACTGCCAGGGCAGAATGAAGTCGCCCAGTCTCTGTATGATAACATGGAAACTGCTTTGCTGGTGCCTAGATCATGGGATTTCCCTGAAAGCAGCTCATATTCCGGGAAGGCTAAATCTATTAGCAGACTCATTGAGCCAAAGAATGAGCATTCTTCCCACGGAATGGCAACTAAATCAATGTGTGGTGGACCGTTTGTTCAACCACTGGGGCAAGCCCAACATAGATTTATTCGCAACAAACAAGAATGCGAAGATGACGACGTACGTCTCTCCGATTCCAGATCCGAGTGCTATCGCAATAGATGCGCTTGCTATCAGCTTGGAGGGAATGTATGCATACGCATTTCCACCAGCATCCTGATTCCAAAAGTTCTCCAGAAAATCAGGCAGTAAGAATGCCAAGTGCTTCTGATCGCCCCAAATTGGGCAAGCCGATCATGGTATATGGATTTGCTGGACCTTCTGGTCTGCAATCCTCTTCCTCTGCCTCTGATGGATGACATAATCTTCCAGGGCAAGGCCTTGCACAACAACCCATTAATGTTCCAATTGACTGTGGATGTTGTCAAGGAATCCGCAGTTAAGGAGGGCTTTTCTGAGCAAGCAGCCATGTTTATGGCAAGAGTCAGAAGGGGGTCAACCTCCAGAGCATATAATTATAAAATCAACAGATTTGCTGAATGGTGCTCAAAAAGATGTATTAATCCAATGGGTGCATCTATTCAGGTAGTTGACGATTTCTTCTGTCACCTTGTTGATGTCTATAGCCTCAAGCCTAACTCTATTGCTGGCTACAAGTCAGCTTTAATGTCAGTTATCCCTTGCTTGGCTAATATGGGAAGTGATGAAATACTTTAATCCAAGGCATGGAAGACCGAGGGATCCTCCAGTGATTCTGTCTTGGAGTTTATCGTTAGTACTTCAAGTATTAGCGAATAAACCCTTTGAAACACTAAGCTCCATTTCCATGAAAATGTTGATCTTTAAAACACTTTTTCTGATTGCTGCAGCTTCAGCTAGACGAAGAAGTGAAATACATGCTTTGTCAGCGGAGCCAGACCATTTTGTGGTTATAGGTCAAGAACCAGTCTTTAAAATACCCTGGTCAGCCTATAGTTTTGCCCGTTTTGACTAGGTTTGATCATAATTCAAAGGCTTGGTGTCCTGTCCGTGCATTAACACATTATAAACAACGTGCAGAAGAATGGTGGATGGACCCTAGTACTTTATGGCTATCTTACATTGAACCCCATGGGACGGCTTCTAAAGATACCATTTCTAGGTGGATTGTGGAATGCATCCAGCATTGTCACAAAGGCGCAACGGGAAAACAAGTAGACATGGCCAAGGCTCACAGTGTCCGTAGTGTAGTGACTTCCACAGCTCTGTTTAACGGAGTGTCGGTTGATGACATTATGTCAGTAGCACAATGGCACTGTGAGTCTAGTCTTACTGACCATTATCTCTGTTACATGTCAAATCTGCTTGCCTTATCGATTTTACATAAACGTTAATCTGTAAATATTTGTAAATATTGCTCAGAAGGCCTAAGACTCACACACAGTGCATTTAGGTGGGAGATTTCCCCCGCTACTCCATACTGCACCTCCCATCGCCAGCGGTGAAAAGGGAATCTCGTCAAATTAGGTCAGCCCTATATTTGGTGATGGTTAATTTTTGTCACATTTTTTATTACTAATATGGTGATGGTTCGTGTTTTTATGTGGTTCCATCTGAAAGTATATGAAATGAAACTTTCGTCCAACGTCTTATAGTACTTTAGCATGAGTACATAGAGGGCGTGTAGGACATTGAGGTAATCGCTCTTCTTTTTACAAAAGAGCGGAGGAGCGCATGTTAAACGGTCATTACTCTCAACATCGGTCATATTAGCCGATATCCAAGTAATTTCCTGGTTGTGTTTCATACGCAATTTCAGATGTTTGTGCTCCAAAAGTAAAGCTCTTCCAGGGATGAGAGAGTTGATACTTACCACCCTGGGACGATCCCAGCCTCTCCGCCCCACAGATGCTCGATCTTTCGGTGTTTTATGTTGCAATTTGTCAGCCAATAATTTGGAATAGAAATAGGCAGCCCCGCACATGCACAAGTTTGTGCGGCACATCCGCCGGACTATCGGTTGAGTAACCTTCCCAGTGGGGTCAATTTCCTTTTAATTCTGAGTATTATTGAAGCTAGGTCGATATTTGGGAAACATCATAGAGTATCAACTCTCTCGTGAAAAAAGAAATCCGTGATTTCGTTTAGTTCACCCTACCTAGCTAATCTCTAACACAGCCTATCACCCAGTGAGAGTCTGTAAAGGCTTACTGTCTCCACATCTGTGATTGGCTGAAATTCGTTGCTAAGACGATATGACATCACACATTAATATTATGATGTGATGATCTCATTCTACTATTATGAAGTTGTACCAATTTTTTTACATAAATATGATGGCTATTTATAATCCGACTATGGAGATAGACTGTGTCCCGACCCATCCTGTCTATGAAGTGGAGTATGTGTAACACAGTCTGCCTACCATAGAACATGCCTCATCTGCTAAATACACAGAGCCCACTGATTGCAGGCAAGTCTCAACATGGTGTAAATATACAAGTGACCACTCTACCCTGGTGTATCAGTCTCTAAGATTAACCTGTCAAATTTTCACAGCAACACTAGATAGACTGTTACACACTCAATTCCACTTTGGAGACCAACCTCGAATGAGTCTCTGCCCTTCGTATGGCTGTAAATGCCTAGAATTAAATGTAAAAAATGGGCACTTTTTCCGTGAACTTGATAATAGTAAAGAAGTAATATATGCCGACACAATAGTAGTAGAACATCACATTATAATGTTACTATGTCATGTTGTCATGGTAATGAATTCTATGGTCACAGCCATGTCAATCATTAACTGCCTGGATGCTTCAAGCCACCAAACAATAATTTCAATGGGTAATCTTTTAACCTGCTGAATATTTTGAAAACAATTTGACAGAAAGTTGTTGGTGTCTCAGCCACCAACAATTTCAGTCAAATTGTTTTCAAAATATTCATCATATCCAGAGTTAAACCCCATGGAAAATGTAGTCTGCAGAAATTCAGCAGCCAGACAGTTAACAAACTCTTCTCAAGTGAGTCTGTGTTAGAGACTGGTGCCCGCTCTGCTGTTATGTATCACAGTGTAATGTTTATGCCAGGACCTCCATTGTGCTAACTGTATTGCTGTAAAACAAGTGTGTCCAAGAAATATCTGATCATCTTTGGTATTTTATTCATTTAAGGTCAATAGAGAGATCTGATCTGTCACTCAAGTATCTGACATCATAATTAAATATGTCCCATATTAGCTGCTGTCACAATTAAAATAATGTAGCCCTGTCACAGAAATTGAATAATCTCACGAAAACATGTACAAATTTTATGTCTCTGGTGAAATAACAATTTAATAAACATTCAGTTGAATATTTTGAAAACAATTTCACTTGGAGCTATTACAACCTAGCCATAGGCAGCAACCATCCCAGTTGAATTAGTTTCAAAATGTTCACCAGCTTACCTGTAGAGTTAACTTGAAATGTATTTATTTTACTACTTTCAGGTAGTTTGTTACCATGAAATGTAGATTCTGCGAACTCAGTTTTCAATGTTTCAAATCAATCCCAACAGAAATAGGCGGGGCATAGTTAGAAATGGGCAGGACATAGCTAGAAATGGACCCCCCCCCCTCCATATTGCTAACATGTTAATATATTCTTCCTCCTGTATACTGTATGTTTCAGGTCAGCCCTCTCTAGCAAGGTGGATGAGTATATTGAGGTACTGCGTGAATGTCCCTCACTGAAAGTGGACAGTGAAATAAAGCACAGACTTCAGCTTATCTTGGCTAATCTCATCAAATTTGACCTCTATCTCAGAGACATCATGGATGGTAAGAAAGAAGGTGTCTGATCTGTCATTAATTACATCTGATGTCATAATGAAATACCCCACCGGTTAGATGATGTCACAATCATAATACCATATAGCTCCATCCAAAAAATCAAAACATCTCTCGATCACTAGTTTAGCCCTTTTAATTCACACATTTGTTCAAGAAACATTTTATTATAAGAAAAGTCCATTTGCAGAACAAGCCATTATTTTATCAAACTAATTACAGTGGTAAATTCTCGAAAATATTTTTGTTCTGCAAATGGACATTTATTAAGACCATGGTAGAAGCTACCGAGTGAGTGTTAAACGGTTAATCTGTAATAATCTTCTTCTCAGGACTTCTTGACTCTGAAGAAGTGACTCTGAACTCATTTGAATGGCTGAAGGTGATGAAGTACCATATAGACATTAAATCTGTGCTCCGAGCAAAGACTGAGGTGATCGAGCTCACACAAATGGAACAAGGAACACCGGGTCTGCCGTCACGACGCATGAGCAAGACAACATCACAGCTATTCACCGGCAATGGTGAGTAAATGTGTTTCAGAGGCAATGTTAAGTAAATGTAGTCATTCACAGGTACTGGTGATTTAATATAGTCTTTCACAGGCAGTGGTGAGTTAATATAATCTTTGGCAGGCAGTGGTCAGTAAACTTAGTCTTTCACAGGCAATGGTGAGTTAATAGTCTTTCACAGGCAAGGGTGAGTTAATATAGTCTTTGACAGGCAATGGTGAGTTGATATTGTCTTCCACATGGCAATGGTGAGTGAATATAGTCTTTCACAGGCAGTGGTGAGTTAATATAGTCTTGGACAGGCAGTGGTCAGTTAATATAGTCCTTCACAGGCAATGGTGAGTTAATATAGTCTTCTACAGGCAATGGAGAGTTAATATAGTCTTTCACAGGCAATGGTGAGTTAGTATACTCTTTCACAGGCAGTGATGAGTTAGTTTACTCTTTCACAGGCAATGGTGAGTTAATAGTCTTTCATAGGCAATGGTGAGTTAATATAGTCTTTCACAGGCAATGGTGAGTTAGTATACTCTTTCACAGGCAGTGATGAGTTAGTTTACTCTTTCACAGGCAATGGTGAGTTAATAGTCTTTCATAGGCAATGGTGAGTTAATATAGTCTTTCACAGGCAATGGAGAGTTTATATAGTCTTTCACAGGCAGTGGTGAGTTAATATAGTCTTTCACAGGCAGTGGTGAGTTAATGTAGTCTTTCACAGGCAGTGTTGAGGTAATGTAGTGTTTTATTACTGGCTGAATTAGCTAGCCATTCCAGTGATAAATCTTTTAAAATATTCTCTTTGTCTGCAACTCTACATGTCTCAAGACCACTGCAGAAGCCATTTTTGCTCTACAATACATTAACTTGACCATTAAATGGTTATAAGTCACAATCATAACAAAGAGTAAAAATTAATTTACCTTTCCTAATATTTTATGGATGATAATTTTGAAAGATCTATTGTTTCCTGGTCCTTGTGATGCACAGATGTATGAAGGGTAAGCTATGAGACTTTATATCTTTCCTTATTATCCGAATATCGCATAATGCTAACAGAATTTACCATTCCATGTTTATTATATGACGTCATGTGACATCATAGTCGATTAAGTGACGTGTGATGATGTCATAATCATGACATCATGAATGACTCGATATAGTCCGTCTTTAATGTTTAATAGTCCAACACGAATTGTATGTCTTTACCATTAAATAAACATTCTGTTGAATATTTTGAAACTAATTTGACTGGGTGCTATTGCTGCCATAGATCGATTGATCCCAAGACGACTGAGGTGTGGGTGGAGCTTAGCTAGAGATGGGCAGGGCATAGCTAAAACTGGAAAGGTCCATCGTATGTTATTGCATGAGATGGGGCTAATATATGGGTATGGGAGACTTTTTAGAGGTCAATCTTACCCCGCCTGGTTGATGCCAAAGGGTGCCATGGAGTGGAGTTGATGTAGCCAGTGGCTTTCTTTAGCTTGCCTCCATGTTGAGGTGAATTCGTCATCTGGGTCAGATGAAAGAACCTGTATGGTTCTGAAATGTACGTCGCTCCTGGAATGGCCTTCTAGTGTAAAGTGCCTTGAGACTGGTGTGTCATATCGTATATGTTTGTAGAAGTTGGTGATGGAGCATAGATGTTCTTGGATTCCGATCTTAAACACCCTTTTCGTTTCTCCCACATACTGGTTTTTTGCAGCGTTTACAGGTGATCAGGTATATAACGTTTCTTGTTTGACTATTGCCGAAGATTATGTCAATCCTGTTTGGTGGTTTTTGAACCATTTACTTTGGTCCATTACTGTGCAGAAATCACATTTTCCTTTTGGGCAGGGGAGAAAAATGTTCCTGTTTTTCTATGCATTTATTAAAGTTAATTACTTGGTCAATCTCCCCAACATCTACGATGATTGTGACATCACACCTGCACCTAATGATGTCATACCATAAGACGTCACACTCGCGCATAGCACATCGTGCTTAAGTGACCAAGGATACACTTAGAAACAGAAACTGGAGGAGTGTCCACGGCACTAGCAATCTATGGATGTGTAATAACTGCAGTCAAGGGTTCTCCAGATGAAACACACCGCATAATAAGAAGTGAACAAGCAGAAACTCTAGGAAACGCAACAGTGGCAGAGGATGGCCTCAGAAAATTCTTGGTGGCCAATAATCCCAGCGAGATCCTGGCCACAACCCAGGAAAACAGTACGAAGGATGACAACAGTATGACACACAAATTTGGCAACCATACCACACCTGAAGAAACATATACAGGGATCGTCTCACTACCGTAGTCCACTAGAGCCCTGGGACGGCTTCCAATATGGGGACAAACCCTCAAGAGCTGAATGGAAGTTATACAAATTACGTAAAAAAATGGAGATTAGATGAACTGAAAAAACTGAACACCCAAATCTTAACACAAAGAAAAGCAATCTCAGCAGTTAAACTAAGAATTTCCAAAATATCTAAAAATAAGAAGTCCCGGCTCCATTCGACGGTACAGACCCTGAAGGATACAACAGAACCAGTTTTCCTCGATATCCCACATACCAGGACAATTGGATGCTAAACAAGCAGTGAGTTTTTATGAATTCTCCACCAGTGCACAATTTCAAAATGGTTTAAAAAATATTAACAATCAGGATTATTTAGCCTTCAGTTTCATTCCCGAGCGGTACTGTACAAAATCCACAAGCGCTGGCGCTCATTCCTGGAGGGAGTAAGACAAACACATCTCTCCAAGGGAATGAGTACAATTCGAGTACAGTACAGCCCCTGAGATAAAATGTGTAAACAACAGACGCAGACTCAAGCAAACACAGACTTATGCATGCTAAAACATGAAGTTACAAGAAGCTTCCGGTTCTCAACGGACACCATGTGCCTGCAGAGAATCATCTGAACTCTATTCGCGCAAACAAGGTACATATTTCTTCAAATAAAGAACAAAAACAGTACTTCAACATAATGTGATTTTATAATTTTTTTCACAAAACAAAGCGGAGACATTACATATTTTTAATTTCTTTTTAAATTCATATAATTTTAGATCATTTTGAAAGAAAAAATCGTTACTTAGACATGCTATTGTGTACATAATAATACAATATTATAAGATCCCTCTCCAAAAATAGGGCTTTAGCGTTGTATCATCCATCCTGTGTCTGACTCATCACATCTCACCACCATCTTCATCTCCGCCATCTTTCACCAAATAAACATCTCCATAGCCATGCGTTCACCATCATAACGTGCAGCGCAGGCACACACATGCTCGGAAAATGTGCATCTTCTGAATTAAAGAACAAACAAATAATAAAAGATTACATCACTCAGAGAAAGATAATATATAAAAATTACTTTAGAATAAAGATACTGTGTTATTGTATTATCTTTTCTCACCATATACAGACATACCCGCACTGGAACCGCACCCCAGACTGGCCACCATCACCACATGGGTGACAGCTGGCCCTGTATAAGCCCTCTGAGGAGCTCCAAAATGGAGCGAAATGTCACTAAGTCTGAATCAAACAAGTATCTTTATAAACACCCTAGAAATAGCCTACCTAAATGAAACTTCATGAAAGAACTTAAGACAGAAAACCAGCGGCTTGACGGCTATACTAGAGATCCTAGAACCGCCTAGCAGCTGCCCATTGTCTAGGAAATCTCAACCAATCAGAATTGAGATCTCCATTAACAACACCATTTGAACCTATCAAAAGTGTCAACAAAGCCGCACGGCTCTCCTAAAAAACTATAAAAGGAGCCCTTCATCAATGGCTCAGGCTATTCAGACTTTGACTACCACACATAGCAGATGTCAGGATTCAACTTACCTTAAAGCCATATCATCGCCTACGGATTTATAAAAGTGATATATGGGTGTGGTCTGAAGTATCTTCTTGTTCATGTTTTATTCTTATGTTCCACCCTTGTATCAGATGATTCACCGAAGAAGATGCCAAGAACAAAGACCACAGTGACGTCTGTATACCAGTACAGTCCATGTACTATACGTCACATGACTATCATGCAGAATTACGATTACGAGTACTGCGGAGCAAAGGAGCATCTGGTTATGACACCACTAACAGAGAGAGCTTTTCTGTCATTAACCTGGGCCTTGAGATCATTCCACTGTGGTACACTGATCGGGCCACCGGGAACAGGGAAGTCTGAAACTGTTAGGGATTTGGCAAAGGTAAGAAGTCTGCTTCTGTATATAAGTTAGTGACTTAGTACTGATAAAAACTGGGTACAAGGGTGATCGACAGAGGTAACATTGTGCTGTATTGTTGGAAAATAATTTACTTTGAATTTATCAGTAATTGATAGATGCATCTCAAATAGTCATATGCACACATTTAGGGTTATCCACACATACTCGCGCACTCATGTGTACACATGCACGCACGCACGCGCACGCACACACACAATGATGTTATCACATGATGTCATTTAAAACTCACTCCTGGGAACAAATTCAAACTAATCGTATAATGGACCTATCCAGTTTTAGCTATGCCCCGCCAATCTCTAGCTCAGCTCCACCGACACCTCGCCCGTGTCCTATGGCAGCAACAGCGCCCAGTCAAATTAGTTTCAAAATATTCAGCAGCATGTTTATTAAATAGTAAAAACATACAATTCATACAACCTAACAGACTATTAACCGTTTAAGATGGACTAATTTGAGTCATTCATTACATAATGATTACGATGATTAGTAGTTCATTATGATGTCATATGATAGATTGATAAATTGGAAAGGTCTGTTGTTGTTATTATTAGAATTGTTATCGACGCCTACATGGAGTGATGGATGGCTTGACTTAGTGATCTGATTGGTGTCTGGCATCCGAGAACTAGGTAGAATGGTAAAGTCTTTCAAAATGCCCTGATGTATAAACATGAACAGGCCACTAGTATTTTATTGACCCCTTCCAATAACAAATCCATGAAGAACTAACTCTACGATGTATAGCATATTCTGTTGAATATTTTAAAATTAATATGACTGCAAGCCGCTGCTGCCATATGCACGAATCATCCAGTCATATTAATTTCAAAATATTCAACAGCTTTCCTGTTTGTTTGACCTGAGATTGAGGTATGGAGAATTTATCTGAGAATTTAGTTGTATTGTAATTTTTCTTAGGCTCTGGGACGTCACTTGGTGACAGTGAACTGTAGTGAGTCACTCACCGTGTCCACGCTCACTCAGTATATGTGTGGTCTGGTGCAGACTGGGAGCTGGATGCTCCTTGATGATGTCCACAGACTCGGCACAGGTAGTATAGCAATAGAGGGAGCCATCTCTGGCTATTCCCTGCCCACTTCTAGCTATACCCCGCCAATTTCTAGCTATTCCCCACCCATTTCTAGCTATGCCCATTTCTAGCTGAGCTCCGACCAGCTTGTACACACATTTGAGTCACATTGAATCCTGAATTCCCAAAATTTCTATTTCAAGATAAGTAAGATGTTGAATATTTCGAAACTAATTTGATTAGGAATTGTTTCAAGTTATGGCGGTAACAGCTCCCAGTCAAGTTTGTTTCAAAATATTCAACATAATGTTTTTAAAGTGTAAATTCATAAATGATATGTAATTCAGACAGTTACTGTCAGACTTTTGCCACTTTCTTGTGGGACTTATGTCATTTGATTATGATGTCGAGTAACAAGTGGCATATTTTAATTATGGCATCGGATACTGGAGTGACAGATCACATCCCTCCATTGTACACCTTGTTGGAATGAAGATTGATATTTCTAAAGTAACTGTTAACCTTTAACCATTCAAATTTATCAGTCTCAATTTTAAGACTATATACCAGAGTTGTTAGTTTAAAAGCAATGTGCCAGAAACAGCTCCAGTCAAATTAGTTTCAACATATTCAACAGTATAATCCTTATATCACAGATAATTTGTTGTTTGTGGCATGTGAGGGTTAGCCCGATTGTCAGTGATGATATAAGTGATTGGTCCATACTGTCATGTGAATGTGTGTGTTGTTATATTTGACTTATATAGTCAACCCTGCAGGCCTATAGACAGGCTATGTTTTTGAGACAGCACATTGTCATCTTTTGCGACAGCTTAACACCCTAAATGTCAAGCTTGCCAAAATTCACCTCTGTGGTAGGCTTGCGCGATGCTTCGATTTAATCGTGAAGTGTGATTTATTTTTAAAATCACAGTTTTTACTTTTCCGTCGCATTTTATCAGTACATGAGTACAATTATAATAGATTCATGCCTGTGTTCATTGTGTTTATATCCCACGGTGCATGCAGATGTCGAATAATTACTAGTCACAACACAAAGCGCTACGATAAACAAGCTAACGATAGCGAGGTAACACTTTTGTTATTGAGAAAGCCAGCCGGTTACTACATCGAGTCACCATATAATTTTCTTTCTTTCGCTGCAGACCCTGAGTCTGTTGTGAAATACCAAGTATATACTTAGTTGCAGAGTGTTAGGCAATAATCAGTGAACATAATTCTTTTTAATTCTAGAGTTAGCAATTTCAGGCGGTGTAATAATTTTCCTTTTTGATTCGGTTGTCATGTCTAATTAAAGAAAATAAAGCAACAGCATTCCTGATTGTTGTATTTTGAACTGTGCATTTTGTTGATTACTCTTAAATGTAAATCGTACATTCTGAAAGCAACTATAAACTGCACTATGCTCTCGTAGCTACTCAAAGCTACTGTCCTATGTATTAATTGCCAGGTGTGCTATCAGTGTTGATTATCAGGTTTGATTGAGAGACGTGATATCAGTATTGCTTATCATGCTTAATTTCCAGGTGTGATATCAGTATTGATTGTCAGGTTTAATTGACAGGTGTGATATCAGTATTGATTGTCAGGTTTAATTGACAGGTGTGATATCAGTATTGCTTGTCAGGTTTAATTGACAGGTGTGATATCAGTATTGATTGTCAGGTTTAATTGACAGTTGTGATATCAGTATTGATTGTCAGGTTTAATTAACAGCTGTGATATCAATATTGATTGTCAGGTTTACTTAACAGTTGTGATATCAGTATTGATTGTCAGGTTTAATCGACAGGTGTGCTATGAGTATTAATTGAGACGTGTGATATCAGTATTGATTGTCAGGTTTAATTGACAGGTGTGATATCAGTATTGATTGTCAGGTTTAATTAACAGCTGTGATATCAATATTGATTGTCAGGTTTACTTAACAGTTGTGATATCAGTATTGATTGTCAGGTTTAATCGACAGGTGTGCTATGAGTATTGATTGAGACGTGTGATATCAGTATTAATTATCGTGTTTAATTGACAGGTAATATCAGTATTGATTTTCAGGTTTAATTAGCTGGTGTGATATGAGTATTGATTGTCAGATTTAATCAACAGGTGTGATATAAGTATTGATTGACAGGTTTGATATGTGTATTAATTATCGTGTTTAATTGACAGGTGTGATATTAGTATTGATTGTCAGGTTTAATTAACAAGTGGGATATCAGTATTGACTGTCAGGTTTAATTAACTGGTGTGATATGAGTATTGATTGACAGGTGTGATATGAGTATTGATTGACAGGGGGTATACCAGTATTGACTGACAGGTGTGATACCAGTATTGATTAACAGGTGTGGTATCAGTATTGATTGACAGGTGTGGTATCAGTATTAATAATCATGTTTAATTAACAGGTGTGATATCAGTATTTGCTCAGCAATTGGACTACCTGAGAACAGCTCTGCATGTGTTGGACATATCACGTCACTCGCAGTATAACATCCGAGGACAGCCAAAATATGACAAGGTCAGGATATTTGTACAGAATTAGTTTGCATGCTTTTTAAACATGTTTCTCTATTCAGCAGTTGATTTCATGTTTTGCTATTGATATGCAAATTCTAAATATAGAACAATTTTTATTAAGTTTTTAACCCTCAAGCCGGCAAAAAACGTCTGTAGACTTGTTCTTGGGAATCGTTGGTTTGCAGACCAAAGAAAACTTTTGTAAATTTAGCAGTGTTAAAATTTTTTAATTAGTCTTCTTTTGGTCTGCAAATGGACATTGAACAGGTGTGATGGTTAAAGGGTTAAGGCCCACCAAAATCAGACTGTTGCTCAACATACCGTAGCACTCCATATGGCCATCCAGGATCAAATGGCCTGCAATGGGAGTGGGTGGTGGTATGATCTGTGGCATATAGTGTGTGGTGAAACAGAACTGGACATGTAGTATTTCTAATTATATATACCATATTTGAAACTTTGTAAAACATGTGAAGTAAAACACATGTGGTCCGTTAAGATAGGTGGTGTTTCAATACACATGAAAAAATTAATCTTTTCAACAGTAATGTTCAGGTAGGATAGATTCTGTATCTCACCTGTGTTTATTGTAATCCTATGCATTTTATTTTTGCCTATTTTTTTATCTAACTCTATAAGGAGATATTAATTGTTTAATGGTCAAGCCGGCCACAACAAGCCCCTGCTGTAGTCTAGAGGAATGTCCATTTGCATGCCAAGAGAAGAGTATTTATGAAATTTTACTGCTGGTATGACTCGCTTAATACTGGTAACTGTCCCAGACATTCCAGTGGGAAATTTTCTAAAATAGTTTTCTCTTGGACTTCACATAGACATTTACTGAGCAAGCATTTGAATTTTCTTGACCAATCTTGACCATTAATGGGTAACAGCTAGCAATCAAATGTGAAGAACAGAATGAATAAGGCAGACTTATGTTATATTTGTGATGTTTGGTTTAACAGCATGGACGAAGGCTTTTCTATGACATTGATTGTGACTATGAGGTAACTGCAGCTTCTTTCCTATAGCTGCGCAAAAAGACATCTTGACACGATAACGTTTAATAATGGTTGTTTTCTCCGTGATGAGTTACTGCGCCTGACATACACATATTATGTCACACCACCGGAAAGCAACTTATCTGTAGCCATGGATACTAATCAAAGGAGATAACAACTGTTGTTAAACATTATGCGGCATTATTTTCAGTCGCTGCCTTCTAGAAAGTATAGACACTCAGTTGCTCATGTATATATATATGTAGATAGACTCTTCATCTTAAGAGTTTATGAACCGTGTTTTGTACTTGATGTAGCGTAGATGATAGTGCATGTATTTGATAAACTCGCTAGCTCCTTTTCTATGTAGTTAATTTAAATAGTCTTAGTTTAAATAATCATTAGTAACGTTTTAATGGTTGGCTAAAACTTACCGTAGCAGTGGTTTTGTCGAATGTCCATTTTCAAGCTAAGCAAAGATTATGTTTGAAATTTTACCACTAGAATAATTGGCTCGATAACCGAGCCAGTCATTCCAGTGGTAAAATTCCAAAAATAGTGTCGTCTTGGCCTGCAAATGGACATTCACTAAGTTTACATTTATTGGACAAATCTTGACCATTAAAGGGTAGAGTCCGCTTCTGCAAAGTAATGTAACGAGAGATATTTGTGACTTGTCTGTGGGTTGGTTGCGGGTGATGTCTGTTTGTGTGAGCACCTTACGGCTTCGATGTATCTGGCCTATTTGGCAATGTAATTTTAATTAATTAAGTATAGTCTAAGCAATATGAATTATGTTTTAGCTTGTGGCAAGACCATATTATCATCAGTCATCTCTCCTTGTATAGCGAAATAGGTTTTATCCACAATGCTCTCTAATCCTTTGAATATGACAGACCATAATTCCGGTCTCAGCTAGTAAATGTAATAAAATGCAATAAAAGTTATAATGCGAAATGCCAGAAATCTGGCCCTGTGCATAACCTATGCGCATAGTCTAACATCACAGAGAAAGATATACATATGCATTTACAGACCAGTTTTCCTAACTTTCTTGATATTGTATTAATATATGCACTGAGGCCGGAATACCAGTCTTTTGAGTCGCATGGTTAAACGAAATGCTAACAATTCAAATGTGGGTAATATTTTGCCATAAATTCACTGGTTGGCATGGCTGCCACCAAAATAAACTCGGTTTTCAAAGGCTTAAAATGTTAGATCTTATGGTGGGTATTTTTTGCTGTTAATTGATGCTGGGCATGGCTGCTACGCAAATAAACTGGCTGTACAAAGGGTTAGGAGGTTGTATCTTATTAACTGTGCATGGTGCATCCAAATAGCTAGACTTCATCTCCTAGTTATTATATAGCATGCAGTATCTCCATAATACCTCAATTAGGCACTCTTTATATGAATGAATTAATTAACCCTTTAACACTCAGATATGGTCAAGAAAATCTCAATTTTCTCACACAAAATGTCCATTTGCATACTACTATTCTTGAAACTTTACCACTGGAGAGACTACCTCAATTATTGAGCCAGTCATTCCAGTGATACATTTTCAGCAATAGTGTTTTTTTGGTCTGTAAATGGACATTTTGCAGGACAACTGCAGAGCCCATTATTGACTGACTTGATATTTAAAGGGTTGCATTCAAGTTAACTAACATTGGATATGGGGATTGACAACAGATCTGTGTTAGAAATATTATACTTTCAGTTATTTCTTAACCCTTTTAGTCGTCAGGTGGGCCAAAAATGGCTTCTGATCTGTTTTTGAGAAATTCTCTTTCACTTCAAGGGTATACTTACCTCCCTAATACTCATTGATATTGCTAAATATCGGCTTTCATTCAATAAAAACTCAGAATAAAAAAAATAAGTGCCCCTACTAGGCAGGTAGTCAGATGACAGTCTGGCAGATGCTAGCCCCAACCACCGCGCATTCACAGACTAGTACTTCCTCTTTGCTAATTTATTGGCAGAGAGTCTACATGCGACTTTTGGCTTTAAAAGTTTTCTGCTGACTTTTCAATTTAAAATAGAAAATTCAAGTGGCTAATTACCTGAAATCATGTCTGAGCATGCTGCATCTCCAGAGGAGGGCCCAGGACCGAATTATCAGGTGATTTCAACTACACCTTAGCGAGTTTTGTTCCGTTGTAATGTGTTTCCGGGACACGCGTTTAACGTGTTAAGCACCTAAAAAACTGGTTTATTTATATTATGGTGATATGAAATACTAATCTCTCTTTGTGTTTATGTCCACAGGTATCTATCTATGATTGAACAGGACAGCACATCATTAGAGAGTTTGTTTTTCTCTCCACCATGGTTCCATTTCCTACTAACATTGTTAGGTTATCTAACCAAAATCTATGCCCAGTGAGTTGGAGGCCTCGGAAGAAGATCTTCTCACTTTGCCCTCTTGGTCCACTTCCTTCCCCTTATAGGTGAAGAGAGTTAAGAGGTCATAGAGTTGGTGGAGCATCCAGTTCATCAAGTCGGATGATTTGTCTATGCTAAAGACTCAGGTATTCTAGTTATGATATGAGGCACTTCAATTTTATTTGAAAATATTTATAAAATCTGCTGCCATTTTGTCATTGTATATCTGATGTTTGTATAGTCTGTATATTCTATCCTTTCCAGTTAAGATGCTCTGGATATTAATACAATTCGTCCTTACACCTGGATGTTTGTTTCGGATCGATTTAGCTTCTTATTTTTTAAGTTATGATGTCATAATCAGCCTTGCACTTTATTAACATTTAAAATTTTGCCCAACCCTGGTTTATTATCTTTGTAGGTGGTCTGTATGACCACCTTCCCTCTCCTTTTTATTTTGGTTTTGAGTTACTAATTCTTTAACCAAAATACTCATTGTCTTCGTCCTCTGGCCTCTTTCAGAAACCTGGTTGTCCTTCTTGTGGATGTTTCCTTAAAGAACATTTCGCCCCTCATCTCTGCTTTCAGTGCAGTCCCTGTGGACCACTGCTTAAGTGTGAAATATGTAAACAGTGGGGGGGGGGGCGAACTAATGACAGAATTCTTGTCGTTACAGGCTCGGGAGAAGGTGTGTGTGAGGAGGAGAGGAGAGCGAAGAGAGAGGTGTCGGGTAAGAATGGTGAAAGGAAGGTCTCGTCCACTGTGGATATGGCGGCCTTCCGAGTTGAGATGTTGGGAGAGATGAAGAGGACAATCAAGGATTTGGTTCCAGAGCTGCTCCGTGGCATGCTTCCTGGACCAAATCTTTTGTTGTCCTCTTCATCTGCTTCGGATCAGATAATCCCCGCCTCTGAATCAGGTTTCCTTAGGACAATACCAGTTTTCGAGCAAGATTCAGAGGTGGCCCCATTAGAGAGGGTGATCAGGACACTGGCAGCAGGCTTGCCGCGCCGGTGATCCATGGACGGTTGTCGCTGGAGCCTGGTGCCTGCTTATCAGCCCAGGAATATCCGCACACTGCAGGTACCAGTTCCTCCTATGGTACCTTTCCTGGCCAGTCCGGGTTAGCATTCTTTGCTGACCCGGAGTCTAATCTTTCTGGCCAGGATGAAGAGGATTATCTATTGGTTTTCCCTTCTGATGCCGTGACCATAGACATTGACATTTGTGCACCCCTCGCAGGCAATACAGGCGACATTGTCCATGGTTCTACTCATGCAGGAGTAGGGTTCATGGCACAGAACATGGCCCGGGTTGGCTCTGATGGCCAGGTCTACCGCATACCTCGGCTTGCCGAGAGTGTAGCAGGTGCTGGTCAGGGCCGTGGTGTGGCGAAATTCTCCCCACGCAATACCACGGCGCCTGCTCCTGGTCAAGCCAGTCAGTTTAGTATGCCTGCTCTTTCTGGCCTGCATGCTTTCTCTGGCTTGCCAGGAGTTTCAGGTCAGCCAGCTTCATACACGCCTACGAACGCTCAGGAGGCAGACGAAGGTCCTCGTCTTGTATAGCTTTCGCAGGTAGCCACAGAGGAGGATTTGTCGGACGCTTGTCATTGGCTGATAAGCATCAGGCCAGACCTGCCTGTGGAACAATTGGCTAGCCAGCGGGATCACCGCCCGTGTTAACGCTATGCCATCTCTGCCGCTGGCGGAACATATTGTAGATATGTTCATGGCAGCAGAGACGTCCATTAAGGCGCATGGACAGCTCGCGAAGGCCCCTCGCGAGGTGGCAAGGCGTTGCCGCATCGTGTCTGATAAATATCAGATATACGGTGTGGTACCTAAGCCGAGTGTGGATGACCACGCTGCGTTATGTGAGGACACGCGGCCTGGCTCCCGGTCTGACACGGGAGAGCTGTGCTCGAACGCTTTGCATTCAGCAAACACCGCGATGCGACGGAGAGTGGGTAGTAACGGCATCCGCTTCACACCAGCCGAGTCCGGTAACAGTCCAGTGAGCCTTCCAGGCTGGTATCAACCTGGCTCTGGATTGTTTAACCCAGTCTGTGACTATGAGTGTTCTGGCACGGCGCACGTTTGCTTTAGACAATCTGTGCCCGTCTCAGGACCTGTATAATAGGCTGCTGCATACGCCTATGGCAGGTCCTGGTCTCTTGAGGTGAGGGATGCCAGCACCTCCAGGAGACGGGCAGCCTAGTCAATAACCAGAGGGCACTGTGCGAGCAATTTGAAGGGCTCCGCAGAGAGCGTGTTCGCACAGCTCCCCCTGCGTATCATCCCCTGCAGGCTCTAGGTGGCGGTGGGCAGGTCAGAGACCAGCCACCAGCGCAGCGTTGGCCTCGGTCATGCGCGGTTCGGCCAGCAACGAGGAGGGTTCAGGCTCCTCGGTGCAGCCAGCCAGGCAGCCGCCCACGCACCGAGGTGCGCGTGGTGCTGGTCATGGCACGCGAGGATCTGGTCGTGGTAATCATGCCTGATGGGTCGGTTATCATGGTGAGAACCACTCTGGTGCTTCTGGCCAAGGAGACAGTGCCACTCTTGCACTCCTTATGTCCACCTCTCTCCTTAGGTGGTCCAGTGGTAGGCTGATTAGCCCACCACAAGCAAGAGTGGGAACGGTTGACTTAGGACTGTTTAGTCTTGCAATGGCTTTCAGTCGGGTATCATCCCGATTGGATAACAGGCCCTCCATCGCGACTGTCTCTGGTGCCAGTCTGGACTCAAATTCCAAGAGATTCAGATCAAAGGAAGAAATAAATTCTCTCATACAAAAAGGAGCAATTCAACCGGCACAGAAATGCCCCGGCTTCTATTCAACCGTGTTCTTAGTAACAAAAAGCACTGGAGGGTGGAGACCAATTCTCAACCTCAAGCCATTGAACAAGTTCATAGACACACCCAGTTTCAAAATGGAAACAGTGAAATCGGTGTTGGCAGGGTTGGAGAAGGGAATGTGGACAGCTTCAATAGATTCGAAGGATACTTATTTTCACATTCCAATAGCGAGGAGTTTCCATCGCTTCCTGAGATTCACATTCCAGGGCAGACAGTGGGAATTCAGGGTATTACCCGTCGGAATTTCTATGGCTCCTAGGGTCTTCACCAGGGTGGTTCTTGCGATAACAGCATACCTCCGCAGGAGAAGCATAGCAGTCCACACATACCTAGATGACTGGCTGTTAAAAGCACACAACCAGGAAAGTTTATCAGCAAATCTGGAGATAGTTTTGAAAACTCTCACAGACTTAGGCTGGATAATCAATTTTTAGAAATCAGAGCTGGCTCCATCCCAGAAGTTTGTCTACCTGGGAATGTTCTTCAATCTGGATATAGGATATGTTTATCCTACTCAGGAGAGGGTACAAATACTCATCTCAGTAATGCAGTCAGTGTGCAACAGTCATCATGTCCTGGCATGGGTTTACCTGAGAATTCTGGGGTTGATGGTTTCTCTGGAACCAGTCATTCCTCAGGCGGCCTTACGCCGGCGGCCAATCCAGTTATTTCTCATGACACAATGGACCCAGAGTACAGGTTCACTGGACTCAAACGTGTCAGTGCTGGAGCCTCTAATTCACCACCTACAATGGTGGTTGAAGACAGAGAATCTGTTGGCGGGGTTGATGCTAACCCCTCCTCACCCTCAGTTAACGATGTATACAAATGCATCCATGGAGGGGTGGGGAGCTTGCCTGGAAGAATCCACGATATCAGGGCTTTGGAATCTGGAACAGTCAAAAGAACATATAAATCTACTGGAATTACGAGCAGTAGTCCTGGGCCTGGAACATTTCTTACAGAAAGTTCAGGGCAAGAGTGTTCTAATTCGATCAGACAACTCAACAGTAGTGACTTACATAAACCGCCATGGCGGAACGAAGTCGCCAAGTCTCTGTATGATGAGATGGAAACTGTTTTGCTGGTACCTGAATCACAGGATTACTCTGAAAGCCGTTCATATTCCGGGAAGGTTAAATCTGTTAGCAGACTCATTGAGCCGAAGGATGAATGTTTTACCTACGGAATGGCAACTAAATCAATGTGTGGCGGATCGTCTGTTCAACCACTGGGGGAAACCCAACATAGATTTATTCGCAATGAAGAAGAATGCGAAGATTACGATGTATGTTTCTCCGATTCCAGATCCGAGCGCTATCGCAACAGATGCGTTAGCTATCAGCTGGGTGGGAATGTATGCATACGCATTCCCTCCAGCAATCCTGATTCCAAAAATTCTTCAGAAAATCAGACTGGAGGAGTGCCAAGTGCTTCTGATCGCCCCAAACTGGGCTAGCTGATCATGGTATATGGATCTGCTGGACCTTCTGGTCTGCAATCCGGTTCCTCTGCCTCTGATGGACAAGGTTATCTTCCTGGGCAAGGCACTTCACAACAATCCGTCAATGTTCCGATTGACTGCGTGGATGTTGTCAAGGAATCTAAAATTAAGGAGGGCTTTTCTGAGCAAGCAGCCATGTTCATGGCAAAAGCCAGAAGGGGGTCAACCTCCAGAGCATATAATTATAAAATCAACAGATTTGCAGAATGGTGCTAAAAAATATGTATTAATCCAATGGATTCATCTATTCAGGTAGTAGCCAATTTCCTCTGTCACCTGTATGATGCCTATAGCCTCAAGCCTAACTCTGTTGCTGGTTATAAATCAGCTTAAATGTCAGTCTTCTCTTCTTTTCGATCGCTAATATCACACTTGGAGAGCCGTTCTCAAGATGAAATCTGTGGTTTTCTGCAGTTCTTCCACAGGCCCATACAGCTTTTCAAGAAAAGAGGTTGACAAAGGCCAGATCTCTTCTCTCAGCAGCTGATACGTACTGCAACATTGAAGTATGTGCTCTGTGGTCTGTTCTGCTTCTCCACAAGGACAAGCGGGCAATGTCGTGGAACCGCCTGTACATGTGTTGGTTTTGTCTGTTGTGTCCAGTTCTGAGACGAAAAATGGTCACTTGCTCTGGCCTCGAGAGATGATGGTAGGCATCTTCTGATTGAGGTGTTCTATAGAGTGATTTGATGATAGTCTTCATCTCTGTATGGGTAACCATGTTTTCTGTCTGATTCTCTTCTGCACCCATCTTTGCCATCTTGTCTGCTTCCTCATTTCCTTGGACTTCACAGTGTGAGGGGATCCACTGCAATGCTATCCGAAAGCATTTGATGGTTTGTAGTGCTTCTTCAAGTTGTGGCAGCTTACCTTTGGTGATAGCCTCAAGAACGGAGCAGGCATCAGATAAAAAGACAATCTGTGCAATAGATCGTCATCGGGTGGTTGTTGAACGATTTGAACTTTGCAGCTTGGATCAGTGCTTTGCATTCCCTTCCTTTGCTAAGTGGGGGGATGCCTGCTGTCTGCTCCATTTTTTCTATTGGTGTTGATCTCATTCCACCAATGATGATGCGCAGTGCCTGGTTTTGTACTCTGTCGAGGTTCTGTTGATGAGATTTAGGTACGGCACCTAGGTAGATGGTCTTGAGGATCCTTTCATTGGCACCCCACTTGGTTCCTGGCAGCTTCCTCATGATGTTTAACTTTCTTCTGGCCATTGCCTCTGCGTTCTGGATGTGCTCCTTCCATGTTAATCTTCTGTCATAGGTGACTCCCAGGTATGTCTGCTGGTCCTCGTACTGGAGTGGAGTACCGCCCAGTGTCAGATTGCCAACCTTGGTTTTGGTGGACAGTGAGAATAGCATGGCTGATGGTTTTTCTTTGTTGATGGTAATACACCAGCGATTGGCCCAAGCTGTAATTCTGTCCAAGGCGAGCTGCATTCTGTACATGGCAGTCGTTGTGTACTCCTCGGTGCACCAGAGTACGAGGTCATCTGCATAGAGGGCTGCTTGGATCCCATTGGGCAGCTCTGCTACAATGTCATTAATGAAGAGTATGAACAGAGTTGGTGATAATACTCCGCCTTGTGGCACCCCTTGTCTCAGCAATACATTCTGTCCAGATTGTCCATCCCCCAGCACCCTAGCTCTGCGATTGTGTAGGTATGACTTGGTCCATCGGCACATGTTGCCACCGATGCCTGTGCGCTGGAGCTTTACAAGGAGGCCATCCTTCCACACCTTGTCAAATGCCTTCTGCAGATCGATAAAGGCAGCTAGCATCACCTTCTTGGCTTGAAAAGTGTCCTCTATGACCTGTGCAAGATGTGTTGTTTGATCTTCTGTGCTCCTGTATCTTCTGAAGCCGGCCTGCTCTGAAACTATAATGTTCTCCGACTCCAGGTACCACTGCAACCGCTGGTTGACGATGCGCTCCATGGTCTTGCATATGCAGCTTGTAAGACTGATAGGATGGTAGCTCAGCACTTTCATCTTGTTCTTCCCTTTTTTCAGAATAGGAGTCATTCTGGCTTCCTTCCAACACTGAGGAACCTCTCCATTGGTCCAACTGAGATTAAAGATGTTTAGCAACTTGCAGAGAGATGAATTATCAAGGTGTTGGATCATTTCATTCGTAATGCCATCTGGCCCGGGAGATTTCTTCAGTTCTGCTAAACTAATGTTAACTTTCATTGCATCATGAGTGTTGGTGTCTGTTCTTTCCTTTTGCTCTTTTCTAACCTCTTTTTGATGCATTCGTGGTATAGAAATGTTGCTTTCTTTTGCATATGACTTCGCAAAGGCATCTCCGGCCATCGTTCCTGTCAGTGTTTGTCCATCTTCTTCAAGAGTAACCTTCTCTCCCCCGACATCCTCATCATTCACTGCTTTAGTCAGTCGCCATAGCTTTGTGGTGTCTCTCTCTAAATTAAACCCTGCCGTCTTTTCCCTCCAGCTTCTTCTTTTGGCCTCCAGCTTGGTCTTTAGATACCTGGCTTTAGTTTGTTGTAGTGTGAAGTGGTTTTCATAACAGGGATTACCCTCTGCATCTTTTCTGGCCTTGTCTAGTTCATCATGTGCTGCTTGCAGTTCTGTTGTCAAGTAGGGGCGGTAGTTTTTACTGAACCCTCGAGGAATCGCTTCATTGGCAGCCTTGAGGATACTTGAATTAAATTCCTTGACCACATTGTTGATGTTTCTCCCTTCTACTGCTTTATTTTGGGTAAGCTCATTGGAACGAATGCCGAACCGACTCCAATTTGCCTATTTGTAGTTCCACCTTCAATGTTAAGGTGAACTTGTCGAAATACTTCCAGAAAGAGAGAGGAGGACTTGGCGGTGGTCGCTTCCTCCTAACTGCGATCCGACCACTCTCCTGAGGTTTCTGTGCATGTCTTCTGTACAAAATGCCAAGTCCGGCATTGTTGTCGAGTGCCACCGGCGCAAGTAGAAGGTAGGCTGATCTGTGGGATCGTTGACAAGTAAAAGGTGCTTTTCATCTTGCCATGCTTCAATGTCTTCTCCTCGTTTATCAAGTGTTCTGTATCCCCAGCTCTGGGACTGGCTATTAAAGTCTCCCACAATGAGGAAGTGGCAGTCCGGGACCTGGATTGTGTCAAGTGAGAGATTCTTGTCATTAGGGCAGTAATAATTGACAATGTCAATCACAGAGTTGCTGGTTGTTACCTTGATCTTGATATATTCTGCCTCTTCCATAAAGGTTTTGATCTGGCTGGCGTTCACGCTGTTTCGGACCAAGGTGATCACCCTGCCTTTCTTTCTTCCTCTTCGATCACACCAGAAAATCTGGTAACCTCTGATCTTAAATGGTTTTCCTTCTTGCAGGTGTGTCTCTTGGATGCAGCAGATATCAATGTTGTTTTCGTACAGGAACTGTTCGAGCTCTGATTTCTTGTTGGTAACCCCTTCTGCATTCCAGTGCATGATGTTGATACTGGGGTTCTCTGGGTTTGGTCTTCTCTTTTGGTTTGCCAGTAGCTCTCCATCCTCGTCCCCTGGCTCCACAAGATGAGTTGATGGGACCTCCAGTAGCTGAGGGTGGGCTCCTTCGAGGTGTGGAGCCCGGCACTGCACCTGCCTGGCGGATCCTCACAGGGCGAGCACAATTTCTGTTGATTTGATCTCCAAGTGTCATTTCATTAGCGTTGTGCATAATGCCCTGGTTAGCCCTTCCAAATGTCTGGATTGACACACAGTGGGTTACACCCCTGGGCCATGTTGAGGCCGAGCATATAGTCTTAAACAGGGGTTTAATGTCAGTTATCCCTTGCTTGGCTAATAGGGGAAGTGATGAAGTAAGTTTAATTAAGGGCATGGGCAATCTAAGACCAAGGAATCCCACAGTGATTCCGTCTTGGAGTTTGTCTCTAGTGCTCCAGGTACTAGCTGATAAGCCATTTGAACCACTAAGAAAATGTTGACTCTTAAAACTGTATTTTTAATTGCTGCAGCCTCGGCGTCTAAGGACACCATTTCCGGGTGGATTGTAGAGTGTATTCAATTTTGTCATAAATCCGCCACAGGTAAACAAGTTGACATGGCCAAGGCTCAGTGTTCATGGCATAGTGACTTCTACTGCCCTGTTTAATGGGGTTCCTGTGGATGACATTATGTCAGTAGCCCAGTGGCACTGTGAGTCAAGTTTTACCGAGCATTATCTCCGTGACACCTCGAATCCTCTCGCCTTATCGATTTTGAAAAAATAATCTAGGTGTACATATTTTGATGAGGTTTCCTCATTTTTTATATATTTCACAATTAATCAATGGAGACAACCACTTTTTAGGACTGTATCAGCCTTCACCAAGGGGAAGATGATGACAGCATCCAGCCTCGACAAGGTCAGTCTTGTTTATGTGTTGTCCATGGTTAATTGTATTGTCACGTGATCCTTCGTTATTAATATGTTGATGGTTTGTGTTTTATGTGGTTCATTATTGAGAATATACAAAAATGAAGCCTTTTCGTTTTACATGTCCGATAGTACATGGCACTTGTACATAGAGAGCGTATGGGACATTGAGGTCATTCAGTCTTCCTCCTAGGAAGGGGGGGGGGGTGGGGGGGGGGGGGGAAAGGGGGAAGCGCATATGACATATGGTCATCTCTCAGCCATCGGTGCTGTTAGCCAATGTTCAAATCTATCCCTGGTTGTGTTTTCACACAATTTCAGAAGTTTAAGTGCCTTAAACGCAGAAAAGCGCATAGAGAGGAGCTGTACTTTTGACCTCGCCTTCCTCCCGCCGAATTCTCTGTCGAATTCTGGCAATATCAAAGAGTATTAGGGAGGTATACTCTTGAAGTGAAATAAACGAAATCACGGATTTCTTTTTTCACGAGAGAGTTGATACTTACCTCCCTAATACGGACCCGGTCTCTCCGCCCCACAGAGGCTCCGTCTTCAGGCTCTCGTAAAGTTGCATAGTGTCAGCCAATAAATTAGTCAAAGGAAGTACTAGTCTGCGCATGCGCAGTGGTTGGGGCTAGCATCCGCCAGACTGTCATCTGACTACCTGCCCAGTAGGGGCACCTATCTTTTCACATCAAGAGTATACTTACCTCCCTAATACTTTTGATATTGCTAAATATCGGCTTTCACTCAATAAAACACTCAGATTAAAAACAGTTAGGTGCCCCTACTGGGCAGGGAGTCAGAGGTAGTCCGGCGGATGCTCGCCCCACCACCGCGCATGCGCCGACTACTACTTCCTCTTTGCTCATTTATTGGCAAAGGGTTACATGCGGTTTTGTGTTTTTCATACTTTTCTGCGCGTTGCCTTGTTTTTTGCTCACGTTTGACGATTATTTTTTGGTGGAAGCATGTCGGAAAGGGAGGATTCGCCTTTAGAAGGAGCGGGATCGCTTTATCAGGTGAATTCTTTGATATGCTAGCGTGTTTTGTCCCGGTTTAATGTATTTCCGGGACTCGCGCTTACCGTGATTAGCGCCTGATTATGTTGGTTTTTTACAACATGGTGCTTCATATGTCTCATTTCTCTTTGTGTTTTGTCCACAGGTATCGCATAGGCGCTTTGATGGACTTTTCGGCACAAGAGGATATGTTTTCTCTCCACCACGGTTCCATTTCCTACTAATACTGTTAGGTTATCTAACCAAAAGATCTATGTTCAGTGAGTTGGAGGCCTGTTATAAAGGTCTTCTCACTTTGCCCTCTTGCTCCAATTCCTTCCCCTGAGGTGGAGAGAATGTAGAGGCGTACTATGGTGGAGTTCTCCGGTTCATCACGTTGGATGGTTTGTCTATACAAGGATCAGGTATCTAATTATAATGTAAACAAAAGGGGAGATAATTTCCCTTTTTGCCAATGCTAGAATTGGAAGGAGTTATCTCTGTATATCTGATTGTTGTGTACTCGAAATGCCAATTCAACGGAAATGTTCCGTTTACTTATACAATTCGTTCTTGCTCTTGGTGCTTGTTGCGGATCGATTAATTTGGTCACGAGAGTGATGACGTCATAATCGGCCTTGGCCTTTTTATTAACAATTAACGTTTTGTCCATGGCTGGTTCTTCTTGATTTCTGATCTTGATGATCCTGTCCTCTCTTTTTAGTTGGTTTTGAGTTCGCTAACCTTAACTATCTTGCTCATTGTCCCTGTCCTTTGTCCTGTTTCAGAGACCTGGTTGCCCGTCCTGCGGGAGGTTTCTTAAAAGCCGCTTCGTCCCGCACTTGTGCTTCAGCTGCAGTCCCTGTGGACCGTTGCTGAAGTGCGACGTATGTAAGCTGTGGGGGGGCGAATTAATGTCTGATTTTCTCGCATTGCAGGCAAGGGAGAAGGTAATGGAGGAAGAGAGGAAGAAGAAGGAGAAAGTGTGTAAGAAGGGTAAGAAGAAGGCCTCATCCGCGGTGGATATGGAGGCCTTCAGGTCCGAAATGTTGCAAGAGATGCAGAGGACAATAAAGGATCTGGTCCCAGAGTTGCTTCGTGGCATGCTCCCTGGGCCAGCTCCTTTGTTGTCCTCGGCATCTGCTTACGAGCAGGTGATCCCCGCCTCTGAATCCGGTCTCTTTAGGTCCGGTCCGGTTGTGGATTCAGAGGTGGCCCCTTTGTTGGGGGCAGTCCAAGGCCCTGGCAGCAGGCATGGCGCCGCGCCGAGGGGCCGTGGACAACGGTTGTTGCTGGGACCCGCGGTCTGCTCATCAGACCCCGGGTATCCGCGCGCCGAAGGTGCCAAACCCTCCTATGGCACCTTTCCTGGCCAGTCCGGGTTAGCTCTCTTTGCTGACCCGGAGTCTAATCTTTCTGGCCAGGAAGAAGAGGATCTCCTGCTGGGGTCGCCTTCTGAGGACGTGGCCATGGAATACGACGTCTGTGCACCCCTCGCGGGGAATGCAGGCGACGTGTTCCATGGTTCTACTCACGCAGGAGTAGATTTCACGGTCCAGAGGGTGTCCCCGGGCGGTGCTGTTGACCACGGATACCGCATACCTCGGCTTGCCGATGGTATGGCTGGTGCTGGTCAGACCCGTGGTAGAGCGGTGTTTACCCCGCGCTCTGCCACGGCGCCTGCTCCTGGTCAAGCCGCGGATTTTAGCATGCCTGCTCTCTCGGGCCCGCATGCTTTTCCAGGCTTGCCAGGGGTATCAGCTTACCCGCCGTCGACATCAACTGCGAGTGCTCTGGAGGAAGACGAAGGCCCTCGTCTAGTAGAGCGCTCGCAGTTAGCCACGGAGGAGGATTGGTCGGACGCTTGCCAGTGGCTGGTAAGTGTTCCGCCAGATCTACCCGTGGAGCTGCCGGCTAGCCAGCGTGACCATCGGCCGTGGTTAGCTGGTAGGCCGGCGGCTACCGCTATGCCATCTCTGCCGCTTGCTGAGCATGTCGTGGACATGTTCGAAGCGGCAGAGGCGTCCATTAAGGTGAATGGACGTCTCGCGAAGGCCCCTCGCGAGGTGGCGAAGCGGTGCCGCATCGTGCCCCTGGATTACCAGCGGTACGGTGTGGTGCCGAAGCCGAGCGTTGATGATCGCGCGGCTTTGGGCGAAGATGCGCGGCCGGGCTCCCGTTCTGACACGGGAGTCTTGTGCTCGAACGCGTTGCGTTCGGCAAATGCCGCGCTGCGGGATGCGGAGGAGAGTGGGAGAGCGTCGATTGCCGCTCTGTCCCACGTTTCCCAGCTGCTACAAGGGGTGGTAGCGGCTTCCGCATCACGCCAACCTAGCCCGGTGACAGTCCAGAGAGCCATTCAGGATGGTATCAACCTGGCTTTGGACTGTTTGACGCGGGCGGTAACCAGAAGTGTCCGGGCGAGGCGCACGTTTGCGCTTGACAATCTGTGCCCGTCCCAGGACCTGTATAATAGGCTGCTGCGGACGCCTATGACAGGTCCTGGTCTCTTTGGAGGTGAGGGATGCAGGCACCTCCAGGAGACGGTCACTCTGGTTAATAACCAGAGGGCGCTGCGGGAACAATTTGAGGTGCTCCGGCGGGAGCGTGTTCGCGCGGCACCCCCTGCGTATCGTCCTCTGCAGGCTCGAGGTGGTGCTGGCCAGGTCAGGGGCCAGCCACCGTCGCAACGTAGGCCTAGGCCACGGGCGATTCGGCCAGCAGTGAGGGGGGCGCAGGCTCCCCAGCCGCACCCAGCCAGACAGCAGCCCGCGCACCGTGGTGCGCGCGGCGCTGGGCGGGGCGCGCGGGGATCTGGTCGCGGTAATCGGGCCTGATGGCCTGGTTACCGCGGTGGGAACCACTCCGGTGTTTCAGGCCGGGAGAACAGTGCCACTCTGGCCCTCCTTATGTCCACCTCTATCCCTAGGTGGACCGGTGGGCGGCCGTTTGGCCGCCCGCTTGCCAGAGTGGAAGCGGTTGACTCAGGACCGTTTAGTCTTGCGATGGCTTTCGGTCGGGTATCGTCCCGACTGGGTGACAGGCCCGCCATCGCGACTGTCTCTCGCGCCGATCTGGACTCCCATTCCACGGGATCCGGATCAGAGGTTGTGTATAGAGGAGGAAATAAATTCCCTCATACTAAAAGAAGCCATTCAGCCGGCACAGAGGTGCCCGGGCTTCTATTCAACCCTGTTCTTAGTAACAAAAAACACCGGAGGGTGGAGGCCGATTCTCAACCTCAAGCCGTTGAACAAGTTCATCGAGACACCCAGTTTCAAGATGGAGACTGTGCGCTCGGTGTTGGCGGGGTTAGAGCGAGGGATGTGGACAGCGTCGATAGATTTGAAGGATGCTTATTTCCACATTCCCATAGAGAGGAGTTTCCGTCGCTTCCTGAGATTTGCATTTCAGGGCCGGCGGTGGGAATTCAGGGTGTTACCCTTCGGAATTTCCACGGCTCCTCGGGTCTTCACCCGTGTGGTTCTCGCGATCACTGCATACCTCCGCAGGAGAAGCATAGCAGTCCACACGTACATAGACGACTGGCTATTGAAAGCACACACCCGGGAATCGTTGTCAGCCAATCTGGAGATTGTTTTGAAAACTCTCTCGGACTTGGGCTGGATGATCAATTTCCCGAAATCAGAGCTAACTCCATCCCAGAAGTTTGTTTACCTGGGCATGTTCTTCGATCTGGAGACGGGGTATGTGTACCCCACTCAGGAGAGGGTTCAAGTACTCATCTCGGTAATTCAGTCGGTGTGCGACAGTCGTCATGTCCTGGCACGGGTTTACTTGAGAATGCTGGGCTTGATGGTTTCTTTGGAACCAGTCATTCCACAGGCCGCCTTGCGCAGGCGTCCGATCCAGTTGTTTCTCATGACACAGTGGACCCAGAGTTCAGGTTCGCTGGACTCGAACGTGTCGGTGTTGGCGCCTCTGATTCACCACCTGCAATGGTGGTTGAATACAGAGAATCTCTTGCTGGGGGTTTTGCTAACCCCTCCCCACCCTCAGGTGACTGTGTATACAGATGCATCGATGGAGGGGTGGGGAGCTTGTCTGGAAGAGTCCACAGTATCAGGGCTTTGGGATCTGGATCAGTCCAAGGAACATATCAATCTACTAGAGCTAAGAGCAGTAGTCCTGGGCCTGGAACATTTCTTACAGAAAGTTCAGGGCAAGATTGTTCTAATTCGTTCAGACAACTCAACAGTAGTGACTTACATAAACCGCCAGGGCGGAACGAAGTCGCCCAGTCTCTGTATGATGACATGGGGACTGCTTTGTTGGTGCCTGGATCATGGGATCACCTTGAAAGCAGTTCATATTCCGGGGAGGTTAAATCTGCTAGCAGACTCATTGAGCCGAAGGATGAGTGTTTTACCCACGGAATGGCAACTAAATCAATGTGTGGCGGATCGTCTGTTCGACCATTGGGGGAAACCCAACATAGATTTGTTCGCGATGAAGAAGAATGCGAAGATGACGACGTACGTCTCTCCGATTCCAGACCCAAGCGCTTTCGCAACAGATGCGTTAGCTATCAGCTGGGAGGGAATGTATGCATACGCATTCCCCCCAGCAATCCTGATTCCAAAGGTGCTTCAGAAATCAGGCAGCAGGAGTGCCAAGTGCTTCTGATCGCCCCGGATTGGCCAAGCCGATCGTGGTATACGGATCTGCTGGACCTTCTGGTCTGCAATCCGGTTCCGCTGCCTCTGATGGACAACCTTATCTTCCAGGGCAAGGCCCTTCACGACAATCCGTCAATGTTCCGATTGACTGCGTGGATGTTGTCAAGGAATCTAGAATTAAGGAGGGCTTTTCTGAGCAAGCGGCCATGTTTATGGCCAAAGCCAGGAGGGGGTCAACCTCCAGAGCATATAATTATAAAATCAACAGATTTGCAGAATGGTGCTCAAAAAGATGTATTGATCCAATGGAATCATCTATTCAGGTAGTGGCTGATTTCCTCTGTCACCTATATGATGCCTATAGCCTCAAGCCTAACTCTATTGCTGGTTATAAGTCAGCTTTAATGACTGTTATTCCTTGCTTGGCTAATAGGGGGAGTGATGAAGTAAGTACATTAAATGTATTAATTAAAGGCATGGGCAATCTAAGACCAAGGAATCCTCCACTGATTCCGTCTTGGAGTTTATCACTGGTGCTCCAGGTACTAGGTGATAAGCCTTTTGAACCACTTAGTTCCATTTCTATGAAAATGTTAACTCTTAAAACTGTATTTTTAATTGCTGCGGCCTCGGCAAGGCGTAGGAGTGAAATTCACGCCTTATCAGCCGAGGTTGACCGTTTTGTGGTTACAGGGGAAGGCCTTAAGCTTCTACCTAGGATTAATTTCTTGTCTAAAAATCAGTCATTGAAATATCCAGGTCAACCTATTTTTTTGCCATCTTTAACTAGATATGATCCTAATTCTAAAGTATGGTGCCCCATACGGGCGCTGCTCCGGTACAAACAGCGTACTTCGGAGTGGCGTACCGACCAGTCAGCGTTATGGTTGTCATATATTGAACCCCATGGTAGGGCGTCTAAGGACACCATTTCTAGGTGGATTGTGGAATGTATTCAATTTTGTCACAAATCCGCCACCGGGCGACAGGTTGACGTGGCCAAGGCTCACAGTGTCCGCGGTGTCGTGACATCCACTGCCCTTTTTAATGGGGTCCCTGTGGATGATATTATGTCAGTGGCTCAGTGGCACTGTGAGTCTAGTTTTACAGACCATTACCTCCGTGACACCTCTAACCCTCTCGCCTTGTCGATTTTGAAACAATAACCGCTTTATGTTTGTGAAGAGTGCCTCCGCATTGCTTATATACTTCGCCATTCAGCGACGGTGACAACCACTTGTCGGGACTGTATCATCCTTCTCTACTGGATTCATGATGACAGCTTCCTAGGACAACAAGGTCAGTCTTGTTCATGTGTTGTTCATTGTTTGTATTGTCACGTTACCCAGTGTTATTAATATGGTGATGGTTTATGTGGGTTGTGGTTCTTTATAGAGAGTATACGAAAATGGAGCCTTTTCGTCTCTGTCCTATAGTACTTAGCACTAGTACGAAGAGAGCGTGTAGGACATTGAGGTCATTTAATCTTCCTCCCAAGGGAGGGGGGGGAGCGCATATGACAAATCGGTCATCTCTCAGGCATCGGTTGTGTTATCCGATGGTTTATCAAATCCTGACTGTGTTTTCACACAGTTTCAGACGTCATAAGTGCCTTAAACGCTTGAAAGCGTATAGGGAAGAGCTGGTCTTTTGACCTCGCCTCCCTCCCGCCAGATTCACTTTCGAATTCTGGCAATATCAAAAGTATTAGGGAGGTAAGTATACTCTTGATGTGAAATAAACGAAATCTAGGATTTCTTTTTTCACGAGAGAGTTGATACTTACCTCCCTAGATACTGACCCGGCCTCTCCGCCCCACAGAGGCTCGGTCTTCAGGCTCTTGGTAGTTGCATGTGTTAGCCAATAAATGAGCCAGAGGAAGTAGTAGTCGGCGCATGCGCGGTGGTGGGGCGAGCATCCGCCGGACTACCTCTGACTCCCTGCCCAGTAGGGGCACCTAACTGTTTTTAATCTGAGTGTTTTATTGAGTGAAAGCCGATATTTAACAATATCAAAGAGTATTAGGGAGGTAAGTATCAACTCTCTCATGAAAAAATAGATCCGTGACTTCATTTAATTTGCAGATCAAGAGATGACTATTTTTAAAGAATGTACTACTGAAATGACTGGCTCAGTTACAGAGCCAGTGAATCCAGTGGCAAACTTCAAAAAATCATTTTCTCTTGGCCTGCAAATGGACATTTCTCAGGAACACTGCAAAGCTAGATTTAGGCTGTTTTGTCAGGTGATGAGACTGGTGTTGAAGTACAGTCTTCATTTTACTATAAGTATCTCTCCTACTACTGGCTAAGCAATTTAGTTGATTTTTATACATGTCAAGATTTGTCGAGAAAATCTAATTTTTTGTACTTTGTCAGTGTTCATTTGCAGGTTAATAGAAGACCATTTTTGGAACATTTACCACTATAATGACTTCTGAATTACCAAGCCATTGATTCTAGCAGTAGATTTTCCAAAAATGGCCTCCCGTCTACCTGCAATTTATGGAAATAATCTCAAGGTCGCAGAAAAAGCTGCTTTTGGCTGCCTTGACCGTTAGCAGGTTAAGGCACGAAAAAAAGGAAATATTTACAATTGGCCTTTCCGGTTTATCCATCCATCATATGATTTCATAATCAACAACATGACATGTAGGATGACATCGTAATCAATTACGTCATGAATGACTTGATTTAGTACATCTTAAACACTTAATAGTCCGACACGTTGTACGAATTGTATGTTTTTGCTATTTAATAAACATGCTGTTGAATATTTTGAAACTAATTTTACTGGGTGCTGTTGCTACCAATGGCACCAACAGCACCCATGGATAATCAATTACGTCATGAATGACTTGATTTAGTACATCTTAAACACTTAATAGTCCGACACATTGTACAAATTGTATGTTTTTGCTATTTAATAAACATGCTGTTGAATATTTTGAAACTAATTTTACTGGGTGCTGTTGCTACCAATGGCACCAACAGCACCCATGGATAATCAATTACGTCATGAATGACTTGATTTAGTACATCTTAAACACTTAATAGTCCGACACATTGTACAAATTGTATGTTTTTGCTATTTAATAAACATGCTGTTGAATATTTTGAAACTAATTTTACTGGGTGCTGTTGCTGCCAATGGCATCAACAGCACCCAGTCAAATTATTTTCAAAATATTCAACAGCTGACCTATATAGTTTTCTGGAAATTGATAGTCATGGAGTTCAGGGATTGATCGATCCCAACATGAGGGTCGTGTTGTTGAAGCTTAGCTAGAGATGAGCTAAAACTGGAATGGTCCATTGTATTGGATAGATTTTGTTGTATTAACCAATGAGATTACAGGAAGTGTGCGTGTAGAGGAAGCCTAATGTTTACTGGAAATAATGATTTGACACGTCTCTTATTCTAACAACATTGGGCTCGTTTTCGTGACTGACCGGGTTAGTGAACCGCTAACACAGTTTATGTGTTTTGGTGTTCCAGAAGTGGAATATTTACTGACGTGGTCCGTCGAACCAGGAACCGAGTTTTGATCTCAGTTCGTTTTCATCAATGGTTACTTGTTTCGTAAATTTCAAGATGGCGGCGCCCAGATACATTTTTCAACTTATTTGAATGGTGAAATCTCGTCAATATTCTTAGTGGTTGCGGTCATCTACGATTTATGCATAGACTGAAATTAAAGTCTTAGTCGAAATATCATCAAAATTATTGTTAAAGTTAACGCAATTTAGAATGCTTGTGGGTTCAGAACATTGCCACAAAATTACGATCGGAAAACTTCGCCAATTTGCATAAATGCGGTTTTCAGCGTTTCTGGTTCATGATCAGTGGTTCCTGGTTCATGGTTTAAACCAAATTATCAAATTCATTGATCCGGTCAGACACCAAAACAAGCCCATAATGCATTATAACTGATACATGCAAAAATAAAAATATGATACAACTGTAATACACTGGAGATTTAACATCGAGAAATTCTCCCTGTGGGCCTTTACTGGTATTAATACTTTCATAGTCATGCTGGCCAAAACTGGTCTTGCTGTTGAGAATTGGCTGTTTACAGGCCAAAAGAAAACTATTTTAAAA
This sequence comes from Chaetoderma sp. LZ-2023a, assembly GCA_034401795.1. Classification (NCBI taxonomy): domain Eukaryota; kingdom Metazoa; phylum Mollusca; class Caudofoveata; order Chaetodermatida; family Chaetodermatidae; genus Chaetoderma; species Chaetoderma sp. LZ-2023a. The sequence continues at coordinate 15,823,463 of CM067365.1, forward strand.
ATTTTACCATTTGAATAACTGGCTCAATAACTTAGTCAGTCATTCCAGTGGTAGATTTATAAAAATAGTGTTGCTGTGTAAATGGACTTAATATAATTTTTCTTGTGAAATCTTAATATTCCCCATTTCTTAATTTCAAGGCAATTATACAGGAAAGCTGTTGAATATTTTGAAATTAATATAATTGGCAGCTGTTTCCGCCTTAGGTAGCAACAGCTTCCAATCGTATTAACTTCAAAATATTCAACAGAATATTCTATGCGTTGGGATGAATGTATGTTTTCTGTGATTTGTCAGTGATAGGTGTAACGGGTTCTTACTAGTTTAACCCCTTTACCCTCAAATTTATTCAAGAAAATTCCAATTTTCTCATAGAAAATGTCCATTTTCAACCCAGGAGAAGACTATTTTTGAAAATTTACCACTGTAATGACTGCTCGGTTATTGAGCCAGTCATTCCAGTGGTAAATTTTCAAAAATAGTATTTTCTTGGTTTGAAAATGGACATTTCTCAAGACACTGCAGAAGCTGGTTTTGGCTGATATGAGTGTTAAAGGGTTAAATATGGTGTCGCTTGAACTATTGATCATGAATTTATCTCTGAACTATATATATGTGTGTGTGTGTGTGTGTGTGTGTGTGTGTGTGTGTGTGTGTGTGTGTGTGTGTGTGTGTGGTGGGTGTGTGGTGGGTGTGTGTGTGTGTGTGTGTGTGTGTGTGTGTGTGTGTGTGTGTAGTGAATATTGTGAGTCTGTCACCTAATTAAAACAACTGTTTTCATGATTTACAGCCAAAGACAGCCAGAACTGGACAATCGAGTGAGAAGATTATCCGGCGTAATTCCTTGACCACGCTGCATCCACTTCCACTCAGTGAGAAGCCACCATCCATTGACAGACAGAACACAGTGCCTCATGGATACAATGTAAGATAAAGAGCATATTTTTATTGCATTCATCTACCATCTGCTACAATAAAGCTGGTGCCTCTATGATTTGGTGGTCATAGGAGGACCTGTGTTAAGGAACCACAATCATTTTGCCCAGAGATTTGTATCATCGCAAATGGGGGTCAAGATTTGTCAGAAAACATATAAGACTTTACATTTGTGAATGACCATTTCCAGGCCAAGAGAAAACTTTTTTCCCCACTTAAATGACTGGCTCGGTTATCGAGCTCTTAATTTCAGCTATAGAATTTAAAAAATGGTCTTGTCTTGGTTTGTAAATGGACACGAACTATGCAAAACTCTTGCGTTTCTTCACGAATCTTAACCACTACAGTAACAATTATACCTTTACAGGAGAAAGGGCTGTTTACATACTTTGAGGACACATGGATCGAGGAGCGTGAACAAAGACGTCATTCAATTGAGCGTGAGATTCTCATTCAGGAGTCAGAGCTCTACAAGAGCAAGAAACCTCCACCTCTGTTTGTGGGTAAGAACCCAAGGCATCCAATATAGCTCTGCTCCATCATTTCCACCAACTTTAGACATGGTTTCGAATCAAATTAAACACTTTTAGCCCTAATTTCCCCAGAATTTCAAGGTAACTATACATATCAGGTAAGATGTTGAATATTTTGATGCTAATTTGACATGGCAGCAACAGCTTCGAGTCAAATTAGTTTCAAAATATTCAACAGAATATTTATTAAATTGTGAATTCACCACCAAAGAAACTTTCGCGACAGACAAAATTGTCAATTTTGTGATGCTCCTATGTTATTTTGATTGTGATTTGGCTAAAACGTGATTGTGATGTTAAATACTTGTGTGACAGATTGGATCTCTTTATTAGTTAGACTGACTCCTCAGGCTTATAGACAGTAGATAAAGTCGGGTCTATTGCTGAGTGTAATACTAAATGCACCATCTCTGTTCACCATTTAAGCTCAAATTTGCTCAAGAAGATTTGAATTTTTTCATTAAAATGTCCATTATGATTATTTAAAAATAATTTATCACTGGAATAACTGGCTCGCTTATCTAGCCATTCATTCCAGTGGTAAATTTCTGTGAATCGACCTCTCTTATGACCAATAGTGTACAGAAGCTGTTTTTAGCATGCTTAAATTGTTAACAAAATGCCACTTTATTAACCCAAAGTTTACCTATTATCATACTTTACTTGCACTTACGCCCAACTCTGTTTCTGAACCAGTGTACCTACTACTCTGATAAAGGGATAGAACTCTGGCTCATAATACTCTGTTCCTTTGTCAACTTTCCTCAACTGCAACAACACAATCCTTCTTAGACTCTAATTTGCAACTGCATATGAAAGGGAGAACTCTGTAATCTCATTATGCATATGAATGGGAGAACCCTGTAATCTCGTTATGTATATGAATGGAAGAACCCTGTAATCTCGTTAATTATATGAATGGGAGAACCCTGTAATCTCGTTAATTATATGAATGGGAGAACCCTGTAATCTCATTATGCATATGAATGGGAGAACCCTGTAATCTCATTATGCATATGAATGGGAGAACCCTGTAATCTCATTATGCATATGAATGGGAGAACCCTGTAATCTCATTATGCATATGAATGGGAGAACCCTGTAATCTCATTATGCATATGAATGGGAGAACCCTGTAATCTCGTTATGTATATGAATGGAAGAACCCTGTAATCTCATTATGTATATGAATGGAAGAACCCTGTAATCTCATTATGCATATGAATGGGAGAACCCTGTAATCTCATTATGTATATGAATGGAAGAACCCTGTAATCTCGTTAATTATATGAATGGGAGAACCCTGTAATCTCATTATGCATATGAATGGGAGAACCCTGTAATCTCGTTATGTATATGAATGGAAGAACCCTGTAATCTCATTATGCATATGAATGGGAGAACCCTGTAATCTCGTTAATTATATGAATGGGAGAACCCTGTAATCTCATTATGCATATGAATGGGAGAACCCTGTAATCTCATTATGCATATGAATGGGAGAACCCTGTAATCTCATTATGCATATGAATGGGAGAACCCTGTAATCTCATTATGTATATGAATGGAAGAACCCTGTAATCTCGTTAATTATATGAATGGGAGAACCCTGTAATCTCATTATGCATATGAAAGGGAGAACCCTGTAATCTCATTATGCATATGAATGGGAGAACCCTGTAATCTCGTTATGTATATGAATGGAAGAACCCTGTAATCTCATTATGCATATGAATGGGAGAACCCTGTAATCTCATTATGTATATGAATGGAAGAACCCTGTAATCTCATTATGCATATGAATGGGAGAACCCTGTAATCTCATTATGTATATGAATGGGAGAACCCTGTAATCTCATTATGCATATGAATGGGAGAACCCTGTAATCTCATTATGCATATGAATGGGAGAACCCTGTAATCTCATTATGTATATGAATGGAAGAACCCTGTAATCTCGTTAATTATATGAATGGGAGAACCCTGTAATCTCATTATGCATATGAATGGGAGAACCCTGTAATCTCATTATGCATATGAATGGGAGAACCCTGTAATCTCGTTATGTATATGAATGGAAGAACCCTGTAATCTCATTATGCATATGAATGGGAGAACCCTGTAATCTCATTATGTATATGAATGGAAGAACCCTGTAATCTCATTATGCATATGAATGGGAGAACCCTGTAATCTCATTATGTATATGAATGGAAGAACCCTGTAATCTCATTATGCATATGAATGGGAGAACCCTGTAATCTTGTTATGTATATGAATGGAAGAACCCTGTAATCTCGTTAATTATATGAATGGGAGAACCCTGTAATCTCATTATGCATATGAATGGGAGAACCCTGTAATCTCATTATGCATATGAATGGGAGAACCCTGTAATCTCATTATGTATATGAATGGAAGAACCCTGTAATCTCGTTAATTATATGAATGGGAGAACCCTGTAATCTCATTATGCATATGAATGGGAGAACCCTGTAATCTCATTATGCATATGAATGGGAGAACCCTGTAATCTTGTTATGTATATGAATGGAAGAACCCTGTAATCTCGTTAATTATATGAATGGGAGAACCCTGTAATCTCATTATGCATATGAATGGGAGAACCCTGTAATCTCATTATGCATATGAATGGGAGAACCCTGTAATCTCATTATGTATATGAATGGGAGAACCCTGTAATCTCATTATGCATATGAATGGGAGAACTCTGTAATCTCATTATGCATATGAATGGGAGAACCCTGTAATCTCGTTATGTATATGAATGGAAGAACCCTGTAATCTTGTTAATTATATGAATGGGAGAACCCTGTAATCTCATTATGCATATGGATGGGAGAACCCTGTAATCTCAATATGCATATGAATGGGAGACTTATGTAATCCCATGCATATGAATGGGAGAACTCTGTAATCTCATAATGCATATGAATGGGAGAACTCTGTAAACTAATTATGCATAAGAATGGGTAAACTCCGTTTTCATATCAAGAGTATACTTACCTCCCTAATACTTTTGATATTGCTAAATATCGGCTTTCACTCAATAAAACACTCAGATTAAAAACAGTTAGGTGCCCCTACTGGGCAGGGAGTCAGAGGTAGTCCGGCGGATGCTCGCCCCACCACCGCGCATGCGCCGACTACTACTTCCTCTTTGCTCATTTATTGGCTAAGGGTTACATGCGGTTTTGTGCTACTCTACATTTTCTGCGCGTTTACCTTGTTTTTCACTTATTTGACGGTTGTTGTACGTTCGTGTCATGTCGGAAAGAGAGGACTCACCTTTGGAAGGAGCTGGATCTCTTTATCAGGTGATTTCTTTGATATGCTAGCGTGTTTTGTCCCGGTTTAATGTGTTTCCGGGACTCGCGCTTACCGTGATTAGCGCCTGTTTGAGTTGGTTTTTTACAACATGGTGCTTCATAAGTCTCATTTCTCTTTGTGTTTTTGTCCACAGGTATCACGTAGAAGCTTTGATGGACTTCTCGGCACAAGAGGATATGTTTCTCTCCACCACGGTTCCATTTCCTACTAATACTGTTAGGTTATCTAACCAAAAAATCTATGTTCAGTGAGTTGGAGGCTTGTTATAAAGGTCTTCTCACTTTGCCCTCTTGATCCAATTCCTTCCCCTTCGGTGGAGAGAATGTAGAGGCGTACTATGGTGGAGTTCTCCGGTACATCACGTTGGATGGTTTGTCTGTACAAGGTGTCAGGTATCTAATTATTGATAAACAAAAGGGGAGATAATTTCCTTTTTTGCCAATGCTAGAATTGGAAGGAGTTATCTCTGTATATCTGATTGTTGTGTACTCGAAATGCCAATTCAACGGGAATGTTCCGGTTACTTATACAATTCGTTCTTGCACTTGGTGCTTGTTGCGGATCGATTATTTTTGTCACGGGATTGATGACGTCATAATCGGCCTTGGCCTTTATTAACATTTAACGTTTTGTCCAAGGCTGGTTCTTCTTGACTTGCGATCTTGAGGATCCTGTCCCTCTCTTTTTAGTTGGTTTTGAGTTCGCTAACCTTAACTATCTTGCTCATTGTCCTTGTCCTTTGTCCTGTTTCAGAGACCTGGTTGCCCGTCCTGCGGGAGGTTTCTGAAGAATAGATTCGTACCGCACTTGTGCTTCAGCTGCAGTCCCTGTGGACCGTTGCTGAAGTGCGATGTATGTAAGCAGTGGGGGGGAGATCTAATGTCTGATTTTCTCTCATTGCAGGCGAGGGAGAAGGTGATGGAGGAAGAGAGGAAGAAGAAGAAGGAGGGTAGTAAGAAGGGTAAGAAGAAGGCCTCATCCGCGGTGGATATGGAGGCCTTCAGGTCCGAAATGTTGCAAGAGATGCAGAGGACAATAAAGGATTTGGTCCCAGAGTTGCTTCGCAGCATGCTTCCTGGGCCAGCTCCTTTGTTGTCCTCGGCATCTGCTTACGGGCAGGTGATCCCCGCCTCTGAATCCGGTCTCTTTAGGTCCGGTCCGTTTGTGGATTCAGAGGTGGCCCCTTTGTTGGGGGCAGTCCAAGACCCTGGCAGCAGGCATGGCGCCGCGCCGAGGGGCCGTGGACAACGGTTGTTGCTGGGACCCGCGGTCTGCTCATCAGACCCCGGGTATCCGCGCGCCGAAGGTGTCAAGGCCTCCTATGGCACCTTTCCTGGCCAGTCCGGGTTAGCTCTCTTTGCTGACCCGGAGTCTAATCTTTCTGGCCAGGAGGAAGAGGATCTCCTGCTAGGGTCGCCTTCTGAGGACGTGGCCATGGAATACGACGTCTGTGCACCCCTCGCGGGGAATACAGGCGACGTGTTCCGTGGTTCTACTCTCGCAGGAGTAGATTTCACGGTCCAGAAGGTGTCCCCGGGCGGTGCTGTTGACCACGGATACCGCATACCTCGGCTTGCCGATGGTGTCGCTGGTGCTGGTCAGGGCCGCGGTAGGGCGGTGTTTACCCCATGCTCTGCCACGGCGCCTGCTCCTGGTCAAGCCGCAGAGTTTAGCATGCCTGCTCTCTCGGGCCCGCATGCTTTTCCGGGCTTGCCAGGGGTATCAGCTTATCCGCCGTCGACGTCAACTGTGAGTGCTCTGGAGGAAGACGAAGGCCCTCGTCTAGTAGAGCGCTCGCAGTTAGCCACGGAGGAGGATTGGTCGGACGCTTGCCAGTGGCTGGTAAGTGTTCGGCCCGATCTACCCGTGGAGCTGCCGGCTAGCCAGCGTGACCATAGGCTGTGGTTAGCTGGTAGGCCGGCGGCTACCGCTATGCCATCTCTGCCGCTGGCTGAGCATGTCGTGGACATGTTCGAAGCGGCGGAGGCGTCCATTAAGGTTAATGGACGTCTCGCGAAGGCCCCTCGTGAGGTGGCGAAGCGTTGCCGCATCGTGCCCCTGGAATACCAGCGGTACGGTGTGGTGCCAAAGCCAAGCGTGGATGATCGCGCGGCTTTAGGCGAAGATGCGCGGCCGGGCTCCCGTTCTGACACGGGAGTCTTGTGCTCGAACGCGTTGCGTTCGGCGAATGCCGCGCTGCGTGATGCGGAGGAGAGTGGGAGGGCGTCGATTGCCGCTCTGTCCCACGTCTCCCAGCTGCTACAGGGGGTGGTAGCGGCCTCCGCATCACGCCAGCCAAGCCCGGTAACAGTCCAGAGAGCCATCCAGGATGGTATCAACCTGGCTTTGGACTGTTTGACGCGGGCGGTGACCAGAAGTGTCCGGGCGAGGCGCACGTTTGCTCTTGACAATCTGTGCCCGTCCCAGGACCTGTATAATAGGCTGCTGCGGACGCCTATGACAGGTCCTGGTCTCTTTGGAGGTGAGGGATGCAGGCACCTCCAGGCGCTGCGTGAACAATTTGAGGTGCTCCGGCGGGAGCGTGTTCGCGCGGCACCCCCTGCGTATCGTCCTCTGCAGGCTCGAGGTGGTGCTGGCCAGGTCAGAGGCCAGCCACCGTCGCAACGAAGGCCTAGGCCACGTGCGATTCGGCCAGCAGCGAGGGGGGCGCAGGCTCCCCAGCCGCACCCAGCCAGACAGCCGCCCGCGCACCGTGGTGCGCGCGGCGCTGGGCGGGGCGCGCGGGGATCTGGTCGCGGCAATCGGGCCTGATGGCCTGGTTACCGCGGTGGGAACCACTCCGGTGTTTCACGCCGAGAGGACAGTGCCACTCTGGCACTCCTTATGTCCGCCTCTATCCCTAGGTGGACCGGTGGGCGGCCGTTTGGCCGGCCACTTGCCAGAGTGGAAGCGGTTGACTCAGGACCGTTTAGTCTTGCGATGGCTTTCAGTCGGGTATCGTCCCGACTGGATGACAGGCCCGCCATCGCGACTGTCTCTCGCGCCGATCTGGACTCCTATTCCACGGGATCCGGATCAGAGGTTGTGTATAGAGGAGGAAATAAATTCCCTCATACTAAAAGAAGCCATTCAGCCGGCACAGAGGTGCCCGGGCTTCTATTCAACCCTCTTCTTAGTGAAGAAAAACACCGGAGGGTGGAGGCCGATTCTCAACCTCAAGCCTTTGAACAAGTTCTTAGAGACGCCCAGTTTCAAGATGGAGACTGTGCGCTCGGTATTGGCGGGGTTGGAGCGAGGAATGTGGACCGCTTCCATAGATTTGAAGGATGCGTATTTCCACATTCCCATAGAGAGGAGTTTCCATCACTTCCTGAGATTCGCATTTCAGGGCAGGCAGTGGGAATTCAGGGTGTTACCCTTCGGGATTTCCACGGCTCCTCGGGTCTTCACCCGTGTGGTTCTCGCGATCACTGCATACCTCCGCAGGAGAAGCATAGCAGTCCACACGTACATAGACGACTGGCTGTTGAAAGCACACACCCGGGAATCGTTGTCAGCCAATCTGGAGATTGTTTTGAAAACTCTCTCGGACTTGGGCTGGATGATCAATTTCCCGAAATCAGAGCTAACTCCATCCCAGAAGTTTGTTTACCTGGGCATGTTCTTCGATCTGGAGACGGGGTATGTGTACCCCACTCAGGAGAGGGTTCAAATACTCATCTCGGTAATACAGTCGGTGTGCGACAGTCGTCATGTCCTGGCACGGGTTTACTTGAGAATGCTGGGCTTGATGGTTTCTTTGGAACCAGTCATTCCGCAGGCCGCCTTGCGCAGGCGCCCGATCCAGTTGTTTCTCATGACACAGTGGACCCAGAGTTCAGGTTCGCTGGACTCGAACGTGTCAGTGTTGGCGCCTCTGATTCACCACCTGCAATGGTGATTGAATACAGAGAATCTCTTGCCGGGGGTTTTGCTAACCCCTCCCCACCCTCAGGTGACTGTGTATACAGATGCATCGATGGAGGGGTGGGGAGCTTGTCTGGAAGAGTCCACAGTATCAGGGCTTTGGGATCTGGATCAGTCCAAGGAACATATCAATCTACTAGAGCTAAGAGCAGTAGTCCTGGGCCTGGAACATTTCTTAAAGAATGTTCAGGGCAAGATTGTTCTGATTCGTTCAGACAACTCGACGGTAGTGACTTACATAAACCGCCAGGGCGGAACGAAGTCGCCCAGTCTCTGTATGATGACATGGAAACTGCTTTGTTGGTGCCTGGATCATGGGATCACCTTGAAAGCAGTTCATATTCCGGGGAGGTTAAATCTGCTAGCAGACTCATTGAGCCGAAGGATGAGTGTTTTACCCACGGAATGGCAACTAAATCAATGTGTGGCGGATCGTCTGTTCGACCATTGGGGGAAACCCAGCATAGATTTGTTCGCAACGAAGAAGAATGCGAAGATGACGACGTACGTCTCTCCGATTCCAGACCCAAGCGCTTTCGCAACAGATGCGTTAGCTATCAGCTGGGAGGGAATGTATGCATACGCATTCCCCCCAGCAATCCTGATTCCAAAGGTGCTTCAGAAAATCAGGCAGCAGGAGTGCCAAGTGCTTCTGATCGCCCCGGATTGGCCAAGCCGATCATGGTATACGGATCTGCTGGACCTTCTGGTCTGCAATCCGGTTCCGCTGCCTCTGATGGACGACCTTATCTTCCAGGGCAAGGCCCTTCACGACAATCCGTCAATGTTCCGATTGACTGCGTGGATGTTGTCAAGGAATCTAGAATTAAGGAGGGCTTTTCTGAGCAAGCGGCCATGTTTATGGCCAAAGCCAGGAGGGGGTCAACCTCCAGAGCATATAATTATAAAATCAACAGATTTGCAGAGTGGTGCTCAAAAAGATGTATTGATCCAATGGAATCATCTATTCAGGTAGTGGCTGATTTCCTCTGTCACCTATATGATGCCTATAGCCTCAAGCCTAACTCTATTGCTGGTTATAAATCAGCTTTAATGACTGTTATTCCTTGCTTGGCTAATAGGGGGAGTGATGAAGTAAGTACATTAAATGTATTAATTAAAGGCATGGGCAATCTAAGACCAAGGAATCCTCCACTGATTCCGTCTTGGAGTTTATCACTGGTGCTCCAGGTACTAGGTGATAAGCCTTTTGAACCACTTAGTTCCATTTCTATGAAAATGTTAACTCTTAAAACTGTATTTTTAATTGCTGCGGCCTCGGCGAGGCGTAGGAGTGAAATTCACGCCTTATCAGCCGAGGTTGACCGTTTTGTGGTTACAGGGGAAGGCCTTAAGCTTCTACCTAGGATTAATTTCTTGTCTAAGAATCAGTCATTGAAATATCCAGGTCAGCCTATTTTTTTGCCATCTTTAACTAGATATGATCCTAATTCTAAAGTATGGTGCCCCGTACGGGCGCTGCTCCGGTACAAACAGCGTACTTCGGAGTGGCGTACCGACCAGTCAGCGTTATGGTTGTCATATATTGAACCCCATGGTAGGGCGTCTAAGGACACCATTTCTAGGTGGATTGTGGAATGTATTCAATTTTGTCACAAATCTGCCACCGGGCGACAGGTTGACGTGGCCAAGGCTCACAGTGTCCGCGGTGTCGTGGCATCCACTGCCCTGTTTAGTGGGGTCCCTGTGGATGATATTATGTCAGTGGCTCAGTGGCACTGTGAGTCAAGTTTTACAGACCATTACCTCCGTGACACCTCTAACCCTCTCGCCTTGTCGATTTTGAAACAATAACCGCTTTATGTTGTGAAGAGTGCTTCCGCATTGCTTATATACTTCGCCATTCAGCGACGGTGACAACCACTTGTCGGGACTGTATCATCCTTCTCTACTAGAATCGTGATGACAGCTTCCTAGTACAACAAGGTCAGTCTTGTTCATGTGTTGTTCATTGTTTTGTATTGTCACGTTACCCAGTGTTATTAATATGGTGATGGTTTATGTGGGTTGTGGTTCTTTAGAGAGAGTATACGAAAATGGAGCCTTTTCGTCTCTGTCCTATAGTACTTGGCACTAGTACGAAGAGAGAGTGTAGGACATTGAGGTCATTTAATCTTCCTCCCAAGGGTGGGGGGGGGAGCGCATATGACAAATCGGTCATCTCTCAGGCATCGGTTGTGTTATCCGATGGTTTATCAAATCCTGACTGTGTTTTCACACAGTTTCAGACGTCATAAGTGCCTTAAACGCTTGAAAGCGTATAGGGAAGAGCTGGTCTTTTGACCTCGCCTCCCTCCCGCCAGATTCACTTTCGAATTCTGGCAATATCAAAAGTATTAGGGAGGTAAGTATACTCTTGATGTGAAATAAACGAAATCTAGGATTTCTTTTTTCACGAGAGAGTTGATACTTACCTCCCTAGATACGGACCCGGCCTCTCCGCCCCACAGAGGCTCGGTCTTCAGGCTCTTGGTAGTTGCATGTGTTAGCCAATAAATGAGCCAGAGGAAGTAGTAGTCGGCGCATGCGCGGTGGTGGGGCGAGCATCCGCCGGACTACCTCTGACTCCCTGCCCAGTAGGGGCACCTAACTGTTTTTAATCTGAGTGTTTTATTGAGTGAAAGCCGATATTTAGCAATATCAAAAGTATTAGGGAGGTAAGTATCAACTCTCTCGTGAATAAAGAAATCCTAGATTTCGTTTAAATCTCATGATGCATATGAATGGGCGAACACTGTAATCTCATTATGCATATGAAAGGGATAACTCCAATATGCTAACTTATTGGCAGCCAAATGTAGATGAGCCAATTTTTCATGAACTGCTGTTGGCGTGTTGCCAGGTTTATTGCTCAGTTTGGTACATGGTTTATGCTCCAGAGATTTTCTTCTAGCATTAAGTAAGAGAGCTGTGTTAAATGTGTTTTCTACATAAAATTTAATAACCATATCTGTCCATGAACCTTTTTCATACATCAGACTACATTTCTGATGGGGGTTTAACTCTGGATATGTAGAATATTTTGAAAACAATTTGACTGAAATTTTGGTGGTGGTGTCAAATTGTTTTCAAAATAGTCACCACCAACTTTCAGTCAAATTGTTTTCAAAATGTGCATATGTCCATAGTTATTGGCCAGTAAAATTATTGTCTGGTGACTTGTAGCAGTCGGACAGTTAACGTCACAGTTACTGTCACAACTAAGTTTGATTTAAATTTTTTAACCAGTTTTCTATAACCCATCTTCTTGATGTCCAGCCCTGATTATTATTCTCAAGACCATTGACTGATGCAATAACCTTATTGAAAATATGTTCAAAGTGTTAACCCAGTCTTATATTCCACTTCTAAGTAGCACATTTCCAGAGCTTCAGAATCTCTGACAAATATCTCTGTCTTTTAGAACATCTGCGTTATCGAAGTCGACGATCACCACCAGATTTCAGCCCTCTCGGACAAGAACTTACCTATAAACCTCGTTACCTTGGCAACCTAATGTTCGACGGTAAGCTGCTATTAGCCAATGCAAATTATGGATGTTTTATGACAGTCTGTACGACGGGATCGGATTACTCAACCAAAATACCACAACAGCTTCTGGTGAGTATAACGTTTGAACTTTGACCTCTGATCTTTGTAAACTCCTGAATTATTACTCCTATTCTTTAATTAGTAGTCTTCATTTTAAGAATGAATAAGTCTGATCTGTGACTCAAGATTATGATGTCATAATCAAGTATGTCACATATAAGGTGATGTCACAATCAAAACACATCATGAACATATAAAAGTCAATCAAGTGTACAAATTCTATGTCTGAGGGATTTATTATTTATTACACATTCTATTGAATATTTTTAATCTAATTTGCCTGGGTATATGCAGCAACAGCGCCCAGTGAAATTGTGGAAATTTTCAACAACTCACCCTCTATAGTTACCTAGAAAACTGGATTGTGTGAATTTAGGGTTTAAATAAACTGATCCCAACACACCCAAAGCGTAGGCGGAGCTTAGTTATAGATGGGCGGCGTATAGCTAGAAATGGATCCCTCTATTGTTATTGTGTCACTGAATGTGTTGCTGATTAAACCTTTAATGGTCAAATTTTGTCAACAAATTTTAAATATCTGCCTATTTAATGTCCATTTACAGGCCAAGAGAAAACAATTTTTGAAAATTCATCACTGGATTGACTGGCTCGGTTACTGAGCCAGTCATTCCAGTGGTAAATTTCCAAAAATTATATTCTCTTGGCCTGTAAATGGACATTCCACAAGACCATAATAGAGGCTGGTTTGGGCCGGCTTGACCATTAACTAGTTAAACAGCAGCATTGTTACAATAGACTCCCGAGTTCCTGCTACTGCCTCTTGCACAATTTTAGCACTTGCAACATTGGTAATATTAATAGTATAATAACTAATAGTTATATCTATGTAGTTGATATGAACAGGTTAAAAGAGTGAACTGATGACCCACTTCGTGGCGGCGAACCATGGAGGAAAACGTAAAATCCTGGGCTCACTGCCCTTCAGTACTGCTGACATTTCTGCATGCTGCATCATGGGAAACATAGCTTTCCAGTCCTTCTGGAAGCTATGGATTCGTAGATCAATATTTAAAAAAATATAAAGAGGCTACGTTTATACAATGCAATACAATGCAACCTGCATGTCCTTGATGCTGTATAACTGTAACAGCTGGGCAGCTCCAAAGGCAGCTCTAGACAAACTTGATACCTGCCACCGCAAACACCTACACACCATCACTGGACACCGATGGCCAGATAGCATATTTCACTTCAAGAGTATACTTACCTCCCTAATACTTTTGATATTGCTAAATATTGGCTTTCACTCAATAAACACTCAGATTTAAAACAGTTAGGTGCCCCTACTGGGCAGGGAGTCAGAGCGTAGTCTGGCGGATGCCAGCCCCACCACCGCGCATGCGCAGACTAGCACTTCCTCTTTGCTAGATTATTGGCAAAGAGAACACACATGTCTTTTTCAGTCATAAGCTTTTCTACTCTTAAACTGTTTTATTAGTGTTATTTTGGAGTGTTAGTGTCTGATTTGGATGGCGGGAGGATACTCTTCGCCACGGAAGGACTTAGGACCTTTAAATCAGGTGACTTCTAGTAAAATTAGCGAGTTTTCTTCCCGGTGTATTGTGTTTCCGGGACTCGCGTTTACCGTGATAAGCGCCTTGGTTAGTTGGTTTATGTCAACTCGGTGCTACCTAGGACTAATTTCTCTTTCTGTTTATGTCCACAGGTCTGTATGACGCTAGGTGGTGACTTCACAGCAGCAGAGAGTTAGTTTTCTCTCCACCATGGTTCCATTTCCTACTAACACTGTTAGGTTATCTAACCAAATGAAAAATTATGTCCAGTGAGTTGGAGGCCTAGTATAAAGGTCTTCTCACTTTGCCCTCTTGATCCAATTCCTTCCCCATGAGGTGGAGAGAGTTAAGAGGCGTGCAGATGGTGGAGTTCTCCGGTTCGTCACGTTGGATGGTTTGTCTATACAAAGTGTCAGGTATCTAGTTATTGATAATGTGGTGATGTTAATTATTGTAAACAAACAAAGGGAGATAATTAACATTTTTGCCAGAAAAGAGTTATCTATATGTATCTGATGGTTGTGTAGTCGACTTATCCATTCAGCATACAATTCGTCCTTGCACTTGGATGTTTTGTTGGGATCGAATTTTTTTCCTGTCACGGGATTAATGACGTCATAATCAGCCTGGCTATGTATTTATCAGCAATTTAAGCGCTATGCTGGTTTCTGATGTATATTGATCTTTATGATCATTTTCCTTCTCTTTGAGTTGGATTGAGTTTCTAAGCTTAACTAGTTGCTCATACTCCTTGTCCTTTGCCCTGTTTCAGGGACCGGGTTGCGCGTCCTGTGGTCGTTTTCTTCTTGAAAAGTTCTGGCCGCATCTGTGCTATCAATGTAGCCCTTGTGGTCCATTGGTTAATTGTGACATATGTAAGCACTGGGGGGGCGAGTTAATGTCCGAATTCTTGTGCTGCTTACAGGCGACGGACAAGGTGGTAGAGGAGGAGAAGAAGAAGAAGCGGAAACGAGAGGTTGTAAGTAGGAAGGGTAAGGGGAAGGTCTCGTCCGCGGTGGATATGGAGGCCTTCCGGACCGAGATGTTGGGAGAGATGAAGAGGGCAGTAAAGGATTTGGTTCCAGGGTTGCTTCGTGGCATGCTTCCTGGACCAAATCCTTTACTGTCCTCATCATCGGCTTCGGAGCAGGTAATCCCCGCCTCTGGATCGATTTTCCTTAGTCCGCTTCCGTTGTTCGACGATTCAGAGGTGGCCCCATTAGAGGGGGCGTTCCACGGCCCTGGCAGCAGGCTTATTGCCGCGCCGATAGGGGACCGTGGACGGTTGTCGCTGGAACCCGCGGGCTGCTTATCAGTCCAGGGGTATCCGCACGCCGCGGTGGCCAGTACCTCCTATGGCACCGTTCCTGGTCAGCCCGGGTTAGCTCTCTTTGCTGACCCGGGGTCTAATCTTTCTGACCAGGGTAATGAGGATTACCTGCTAGGGTCGCCGTCTGACGACGTGGACATGGATGAAGACGTTTGTGCACCCCTCGCGGGGAATACAGGCGCCTTATTCCACGGTTTTACTCACCCTGGAGTAAAGTCCGCGGCTCAGGTGGTGGCCCAGGGCGCTGCTGATGGCCAGCGGTACCGCATACCTCGGCTTGCCGAGGGTGTTGCTGGTGCTGGCCGGGCCCGTGGTGAGACTATATATACCCCGCGCTCTGCCACGGTGCCTGCTCCTGGTCAAACCAGTGATATTCTCATGCCGGTGCTGTCAGGCCCGCGTGTTTTCCCTGGCTTGCCAGGTGTATCAGCATACCCGCCGTCAAGCTCTACTGCTTGCGCTCGGGAGGAAGACGAAGGACCCCGTCTTGTAGAGCGCTCGCAGTTAGCCACGGAGGAGGATTGGTATGACGCTTGCCAGTGGTTGGTGAGCGTTAGGCCTGATCTGCCCGTGGAGCAGTCGGCTAGCCAGCGTGTTCACACGCCGTGGTTAGCTGGGAAACCGACTGCTAACGCTATGCCTTCTCTGCCGCTGGCGGAGCATGTCGTTGACATGTTCAAGGCGGCGGAGTCGTCCATTAAGTCGAGTGGACGTCTCGCGAAGGCCCCTCGCGAGGTGGCCAGGCGTTGTCGCATCGTGCCCCTGGATTACCAGCGGTACGGTGTGGTGCCCAAGCCCAGCGTGGATGACCGCGCGGCTTTGGGTGAGGATGCGCGGCCAGGCTCCCGTTCTGACACGGGTGTCCTGTGCGCGAACGCGTTGCGTTCGGCGAATACCGCGTTGCGTGATGCGGAGGAGAGTGGGAGGGCTTCGATTGCCGCTCTGTCCCACGTCTCCCAGCTGTTACAGGGGGTAGTAACGGCATCCGCATCGCGCCAGCCAAGTCCGGTCACTGTCCAGCGAACCATCCAGGATGGTATTAACCTGGCGCTGGACTGTATGACTCGGGCGGTGACCAGGAGTGTCAGGGCAAGACGCACGTTTGCCCTGGACAATCTGTGCCCGTCTCAGGACCTGTACAATAGGCTACTGCGTACGCCTATGACGGGCCCTGGTCTTTTTGGAGGTGAGGGATGTCGCCACCTCCAAGAGACGGTCACCCTGGTGAATAACCAGAGGGCGCTGCGCGAGCAGTTTGATGTGCTGCGTCGTGCTAACGCTCGCGCCGCGGCCCCGGCGTGTCGTCCCCTGCAGGCTCGAGGTGGTGCTGGCCAGGTCAGTGGCCAGCCACCGTCGCAGCGTCGGCCTCGGCCGCGTGCAATTCGGCCAGCAGCGAGGGGGGCGCAGGTTCCTCAGGCGCCGTCAGCCAGGCAGCCGCCCGCGCACCGAGGTGCGCGCGGGGCGGGGCGGGGCGCGCGAGGATCTGGGCGTGGTTATCGGTCCTGACAGGACGCTTACCGCGGTAAGAACCACTCCGGTGTGTATGGCGACGGAGACAGTGCCGCTCTTGCATGCCTCGTGTCCACCGCGGTCCCTAGGTGGGCCGGTGGGAGGCCGGCTAGCCGGCCACATGCAAGAGTGGGAACGGTTAACTCAGGACCGTTTAGTCTTGCGATGGCTTTCCGTCGGGTATCATCCAGAGTGGGTGACAGGCCCGCCGTCGCGACTGTCTCTGGTGCCAGTCTGGACTCCCGTTCCGAGAGATCCAGAGCAAAGGTTGTGTATCGAGGAGGAGATAAATTCCCTCGTACAAAAAGGAGCTATTCAGCCGGCACAAAGGTGTCCGGGCTTCTATTCAACCCTGTTCTTAGTAACAAAACGCACCGGAGGGTGGAGACCGATTCTCAACCTCAAGCCACTGAACAAGTTCATCGAGACGCCCAGTTTCAAGATGGAAACGGTGCGCTCGGTGTTGGCGGGGTTGGAGAGGGGGATGTGGACGGCGTCGATAGATTTGAAGGACGCTTATTTCCACATCCCCATCCACGGGAGTTTCTGTCGCTTCCTGAGATTTGCATTCCAGGGCAGACAGTGGGAATTCAGGGTGTTGCCCTTCGGAATTTCCACGGCTCCTCGGGTTTTCACCCGTGTGGTTCTTGCGATCACAGCATACCTCCGCAGGAGAAGCATAGCAGTCCACACGTACATAGACGACTGGCTGTTGAAAGCGCACACCCGGGAAAGTTTGTCCGCCAATCTGGAGATTGTTTTGAAAATTCTCACAGACTTGGGCTGGATGATCAATTTCCCAAAATCAGAGCTGACTCCATCCCAGAAGTTTGTTTACCTGGGGATGTTCTTCGATCTAGAGACAGGATATGTTTATCCTACTCAGGAGAGAGTTCAAAAACTCATCTCGTTGATTCAGTCAGTGTGCGACAGTCGTCATGTCCTGGCACGGGTTTACTTGAGAATGCTGGGGTTGATGGTTTCGTTGGAACCAGTCATTCCTCAGGCCGCCTTACGCAGGCGGACGATCCAGTTGTTTCTCATGACACAATGGACCCAGAGTACAGGTTCGCTGGACTCGAATGTGTCAGTGTTGGCGCCTCTGATTCACCACCTGCAATGGTGGTTGAATACAGAGAATCTCTTGCCGGGGGTTTTGCTAACCCCTCCCCACCCTCAGGTGACTGTGTATACAGATGCATCGATGGAGGGCTGGGGAGCTTGCCTGGAAGAATCCACGATATCAGGGCTTTGGAATCTGGAACAGTCAAAGGAACATATAAATCTACTGGAGCTAAGAGCAGTAGTCCTGGGCCTGGAACATTTCTTACAGAAAGTTCAGGGCAAGATTGTTCTTATTCGTTCAGACAACTCAACAGTTGTGACTTACATAAACCGCCAGGGCGGAACGAAGTCGCCCAGTCTCTGTATGATGACATGGAAACTGCTTTGTTGGTGTCTGGATCACCAGATTACCTTGAAAGCAGTTCATATTCCGGGAAGGTTAAACCTGCTAGCAGACTCGTTGAGCCGAAGGATGAGTGTTTTACCCACGGAATGGCAACTAAATCAATGTGTGGCGGATCGTCTGTTCGACCATTGGGGGAAACCCAACATCGATTTGTTCGCAACGAAGGAGAATGCGAAGATGACGACGTACGTCTCTCCGATTCCGGATCCAAGCGCTTTCGCAACAGATGCGTTAGCTATCAGCTGGGGGAGAATGTATGCATACGCATTCCCTCCAGCAATCCTGATTCCAAAAATTCTTCAGAAAATCAGACAAGAGGAATGCCAAGTGCTTCTGATCGCCCCGGATTGGCCAAGCCGATCATGGTATACGGATCTGCTGGACCTTCTGGTCTGCAATCCGGTTCCTCTGCCTCTGATGGACGATATTATCTTCCAGGGCAAGGCCCTTCACAACAATCCGTCAATGTTCAGATTGACTGCGTGGATGTTGTCAAGGAATCTAGAATTAAGGAGGGCTTTTCTGAGCAAGCAGCCATGTTTATGGCCAAAGCCAGGAGGGGGTCAACCTCCAGAGCATATAATTATAAAATCAACAGATTTGCAGAATGGTGCTCAAAAAGATGTATTGATCCAATGGATTCATCTATTCAAGTAGTAGCTGATTTCCTCTGTCACCTCTATGATGCCTATAGCCTCAAGCCTAACTCTATTGCTGGTTATAAGTCAGCATTAATGTCTGTTATTCCTTGCTTGGCTAAGAGGGGAAGTGATGAAGTAAATACATTGAATGTATTAATTAAAGGCATGGGCAATCTAAGACCAAGGAATCCACCTGTGATTCCGTCTTGGAGTTTATCGCTAGTGCTTCAAGTACTAGGTGATAAGCCTTTTGAACCACTTAGTTCCATTTCTATGAAACTATTAACACTGAAGACTGTGTTTTTAATTGCTGCGGCCTCGGCTAGGCGTAGGAGTGAAATTCATGCCTTATCAGCCGAGGATGACCGTTTTGTGGTTTCAGGGGAAGGCCTTAAGCTGCTACCTAGGATTAATTTCTTGGCTAAAAATCAGTCGTTGAAATATCCAGGTCAACCTATTATTTTGCCTGCTTTAACTAGATATGATCCTAATTCTAAAGCATGGTGTCCCGTCCGGGCGCTGCGCCGGTACAAACAACGTACAGCGGCATGGCGCACCGACCAGTCAGCGTTATGGTTGTCATATATTGAACCCCATGGGAGGGCTTCTAAGGACACCATTTCCAGGTGGATTGTGGAATGCATTCAGTTTTGCCATAAATCCGCTACCGGGAAGCAGGTTGACGTGGCCAAGGCTCACAGTGTCCGCGGCGTAGTGACATCCACGGCCCTATTTAATGGGGTCCCTGTGGATGATATTATGTCGGTGGCTCAGTGGCACTGTGAGTCAAGTTTTACAGACCATTATCTCCGTGACACCTCTAATCCTCTCGCCTTGTCGGTTTTGAAAAAATAAATCGGTTTATATTTTTTGAGGAGGTTTTTCCTCATTACTTATATATTTCACAATTAATTTATGGAAACACCCACTTTTTTGGGCCTGCATCAGTCTTTGCCAATGGGAAGATGATGTCAGCAGCCATTTTCAACAAGGTCAGTCTTGTTCATGTGTTGTCCGTTGTTGATTGTATTGTCACGATTACCCGTTATTAATATGGTGATGGTTTGTGTATTTGTGTGGTTCATTGTTGAGAGTTACGAAAATGGAGCTTTTTCGTCTCTGTCCTGTAGTACATGGCACTTGTACGTAGAGAGCGTATAGGACATTGAGGTCAGTCGACTCTTCCTCCCAGGAAGGAGGGGGGGGGAGCGCATATGACATTCGGTCATCTCTCATACATCGGTGGTGTTATCCGATGGTTAGTCAAATCCTGACTGTTTTTTCTTACAGTTTTCAGAAGTTTAAGTGCCTTAAACGCAGAAAAGCGTATAGGGATGAGCTGGTCTTTTGACCTCGCCTCCCTCCCGCCAGATTCACTTTCGAATTCTGGCAATATCAAAAGTATTAGGGAGGTAAGTATACTCTTGAAGTGAAATAAACGAAATCTAGGATTTCTTTTTTCACGAGAGAGTTGATACTTACCTCCCTAGATACGGACCCGGCCTCTCCACCCCACAGAGGCTCGGTCTTCAGGCTCTTAATAGTTGCATGTGTGTCAGCCAATAATCTAGTCAGAGGAAGTGCTAGTCTGCGCATGCGCGGTGGTGGGGCTGGCATCCGCCAGACTACGCTCTGACTCCCTGCCCAGTAGGGGCACCTAACTGTTTTAAATCTGAGTGTTTATTGAGTGAAAGCCAATATTTAGCAATATCAAAAGTATTAGGGAGGTAAGTATCAACTCTCTCGTGAAAAAAGAAATCCTAGATTTCGTTTAATTTCCAATGATGCACTATACAAGATGTGTAATACGTCGGCGCTGGCTGTAAAAGTCGCCAAGCAAAGATGTTCCATGTTTGGCCATGTGCTAAGGATGCCAGAAGAGACACCAGCACAGAGAGCCTTGGAATTCACCCTACTCGGAGCCAGCAAATACAAAGCCAGGTGAGGATGTCATTGCGTAAATCTGCTAAGCGTGCTATGAGGTGACCTCAAGAAAGCAGGACTCGGTACACTCAAGTCAAGAATGGACCTGAGGAAGCTAAGGATTTCGGCTGAGGACAAGATACAGTGGGCAAAAGCGAAGAAGGACTGATTGCATCTGTAGGATGTTTCTACTACTACAGCCGCAGAATACAGTAATCATACATATCTGAGTGAAGATGTGATTTAAAACTTTTACAGTTAAGGTGGTGACAAATTTCTTCTGCAGGAGCCTTGAGAAATGTCCAATGGACCTTTCTATTTTTAGCTATGCCCCGCCCATCACTAGCTAAGCTCCACCCACACATTGCCATGTTGGGATTGATCGATCCCCGAATGCCCTAGCTATCAATTTCCTGAAAACTCTACAGGTAATCTGTTGAATATTTTGTAACTAATTTGACTTTGGTGCTGTTGCTGCCTATGGCAGCAACAGCGCCCAGTCAAATTAGTTTCAAAATATTCAACAGAATATTTATTAAATAGTAAAAGCAAACAATTTGTACAACAACGCATAGACCATCTTCAAATAAGCGTTCGTGACATACTTATCGACGTCATTCATGACGTCATTCATTATGATGTCATTGTACACATCACGCAGTTCATTATGACGTCATATGATGGGTGGGTACTCTAGAAAGGTGAATTGGTTATCGAGCCAGTCATTACAGTGATACATTTTAAAATATAGGCTTCTCTTGGTCAGCGATTGGTCAAGTTTGACCAGAACAGTGTCAACAAACCAGTGTCTTATTGATATCCATTAGGTAAACTGTTTCTTCATTAATTCTAATAGTATGTCTTTAATTTCATTTTCAGACCCTAATGAGGCCATGCGCCTTGGTAGTCCCGGACATAAAAGAAGTGTTAGAGGTCACCTTGTGTTGCCATGGTTTCATGGAATATTCCCGCTGGACAGCGAAGTTGCTGCTCTTTGTTGATAGTTTCACTGTACAGGTTAGTATGTATTAATGAATTCAAAACAGCTTAGAAATAACTCGATATATTTCCAAATGGTACAATTTTGAAGACACCGTAAGAAATGTACTGTTGAATATTTTGGACTTAGTTTTTCCAATTAAGTTTAAAATGTTCAAAAGTATGTTTTACTTTCTCTTGTATACATTGTATGGTCATTCGGAGCTGTATTGTACAGCAAGCAATTTCTAGCTAACCTACGCCCAATTTATTCACGCATTTGAATAGATTTTAATTCTGAACCCTGAATTCCCAAAGTTCCAATTTCAAGGAAACCATACAGGTAAAGCTGTTGAATATTTTGAAACTAATTTGACTTGGGGCTGTTGCTGCCTATGGCTAAGTTTCAAAATATCAACAGAATATTATTAAATTGTAAATTCATCAAAGTAATGCAATTTGTACATTTGACAGACTCATGATTGTGAGGTCAGCCTACATGTGATGTAAGCGATTATGATGTCATCTACTTGAGTGACAGATCGAATTCGTTCAGATGCATAATGGCTCAACAAGCTATCCATGGCATTTATAGCTTTACATAATTTGTTTACTTCAAGGTGCATATTCGTGAGTCTAGACCCTAGCATTGGGAACTAGCAGATAAAAGCCTTAAAGATTACAACACACAGCAAAATGACTGAAAATAAAATTGTTTAAATTGTATACTTTTAGAAGCTTAAACTGTAGGCCTAGAAACGAAATAAATCTTAAGATATGATGATTTCACTATGAATAAATTAATAAAAAATCTTAAGTTGTGAATTTGAGTTATTATGAATCTATTTTAATTTCACAACGTAAAAAATTATATTAATTTATGCATAATGAAATCATCAAAGGTTAAGATTTATTTCGTTTCATTACATCTAGTCACACAATTTAAGCCTCTGAAATTATTTTAGCAATTTTATTTTCAAACATTCTGGTGTGAATATGCACCTTTAATGTTTTTCAAAAATACGATTTATAATTCTATATATATTTGCTTTTTACTCTTCAGCTGCCCAAGAATCCAGGCTATAAGTTCACGCTGCAGATTCTGAAGTCTGTGATCAAGTATGCTAGCGATAAGAAGGTTAACAAAGCGCTCGATCGAGAGATCCTCTCTGTTCTAGGAGGTACATTCTGAGTCAAGATTAATTTTTTAAATCTAAATTTCCGCTTAGTCACTGTCCATGTGCATGTTAATAAAAAACTGTTTTTGAAAATTACCACTGGGATGACTGGCTGGCTCGTTTAACTGAGCCATTCAACTGGTACATTTGAAAAAAAATTCTTGTTCTGCTAGTGGATATTTCATGTGCTAAAGTTAACCCTTTCACTGATGAATTGGCCATATCTGATTTTCAATGCTACCATACAGGAAAGTTTGTGAATGTTTTGAAATTAATTTGACTGGAAGCGTCCAGTCAAATTAATTTCAAAATATTCAGCAGAATAAGTTTTATATCGTAAAGAATATACTTTTTCATGGAGTTTACCAAGAAAATGTTAAGAATTATGTTTGGCGTTTGATGTAGTGATTGGTAGGTCAGTAGTTTGATCATAATTATAAATATTTCCATTTCCACGATGTGACTTCATGTGGACCATGTTATGCTGTCACGTGTTGCTGATAGTCATGTCAATATGTCATTGTCAGGTCACAAGCCTCTCACCATCTGTATTGACATCAGGAGTGTGCCAATATAGCCATTAGCATCAAGGATTTGTCTTCAGAATTGGATGTAAATTAGAAAGTGTAAATCATTAAAACTTTCAATGTTCACATGCGCAGTAGGTCATAAATAAGTCAACTTGTTTCCAAAATAAAAACAGAAACAGCTTAGTTAGTCCAATTTTGAACATGATATAAGAAATGTTCTGTTGAATATTTTGAACATAATGGACCTTTTCAGTTTATCAATCGATCGTGTGATGTCATGATCAACTATGTGATGTGTAGGATGATGTCATAATCAGCATGAATGACAAGAATTAGTGCATCTGAACCGCTTAATAGTCTGACACGTTGTATGGCTTTACTATTTAATAAACATGCTGTCGAATATTTTGAAACTAATTTGATTGGGTGCTGTTGCAACAGCACCCAGTCAAATTAGTTTCAAAATATTGAACAGCTTACCTGTATAGTTTTCTGGAAAGTGATAATCTGGGAGTTTATGGATCGATCGATCCCACCATGAGCGAGGTGTGGGTTGAGCTTAGCTAGAGATGGGTGGGGCATAGTTAAAACTGGAAAGGTCCATTTGATTATAAGATATTTCCACCTTATGTACAAAATATTCAATGGATTAATAAATTATTTCTGAGGGCTACTGTTTGATCCTTTAATGGTGTGTATATGGCCTGTCTATTTTGTATGGTTCACTCTTTAATGGGTCAAATTTTCTCCAAAAAAAAAATAAATCTTTATTATATATCCATTTGCAGGGCCATGAGAAGACTTTTTGAAAATGTACCACAGGAATCACTAGCTCTTTTATCGAGCCAAGCATTCCAGTGGTAAATTAAAAAAAATACTAAGACCACCAGGGCTTGACAATTAAAGGCTTAAACCTTTGTCAGTTACTGTCCTAGGCAAATATGTATGAATGTGATGCTATGCATGTGTGCATGCGTACCTGCGTGCGTGATTGCGTGCGTGAGTGAGTGAGTGAGTGAGTGAGTGAGTGAGTGAGTGAGTGAGTGAGTGAGTGAGTGAGCGAGCGAGCGAGCGGGTGCCCATAAGTGTGTGTGTGTGTGTGTGTGTGCGTGCGTGCGTGCGTGCGTGCATGCGTGCGTGCGTGCGTGTGTGTGTGTGTGTGCGTGCATGTGTACATGCATGCATGTGTGTGTGTCTGTGTGCATGTGTGTGTGACTGTGTACATGCATGCGTGTGTGTGTGCCTGTGTGCATGCATGTGTGTGTGTGGCTGTATGCGTGCATGTGTGTGCGTGCGTGTGTGCGTGCATGCGCGCATGCGTGCGAGCATGCGTGTGTGTGTGTGTGTGTGTGTGTGTGCGCATGTGCATGCGTGAGTGTATGTGCCTGTGTGCATGTGTGTGTGTGTGTGTGTGTGTGTGTGTGTGTGTGTGTATGTGTGTGTGTATCATGCGGGGGGGGGGGTGTGTTTCCATGCATGTTGAACAGTGCATAGTATTAAATTTCTAGTGCCTTAAAGAAGTTCTAATGTAAAGATGTATTTTGCTTGCA
Organism: Chaetoderma sp. LZ-2023a; assembly: GCA_034401795.1. NCBI lineage: Eukaryota > Metazoa > Mollusca > Caudofoveata > Chaetodermatida > Chaetodermatidae > Chaetoderma > Chaetoderma sp. LZ-2023a. The sequence goes on from CM067365.1 coordinate 15,848,467, forward strand.
GCGAGCTTTAAGCTTGACAGTAAAAAGAGTGAGTTGTTGTTTGACCGCCATACTCAAGAAGAATTTTGTCTCTCGCGTGCCTTATATGAAATAGTCTTTACAAAGATGGCTACAAAGGAGGACCAGCAGGTTTTCCAGAAAGTTTTGCGCGATATTTTCCCATCAGCTGCCAATCCGGACAGTCTATTCCATGGCTATGACATGACATTTGTCAAGGCAATTCGTGAATTCTTGCGAGAAAATCATATGTCTGCTTCAGATGAATTCATTATAAAGGTAATTGTTACTCACACCCAATGGAGGTGCAGAGAGTATTGCATCCTGTGCGTGCGTGCATGTGTGGTGTATGTGCGCATGCATGAGTGTTACGCATGCATGCGTGCATGTGTGGCTGTGCGCATGTGTATGTGTATTGATTTTAACAATTTCTAACTGGTCTTGTCAAATCAGATCCTACAACTACAATCAGCTGTTGATCAGAAGCGAGGCATTATCATCCTTGGAGCAAGTGGTAGCGGGAAATCAACGTGCTATGAAACTCTCGCACAAGTCTGGAATATGCTTAATTATCAGTTATCTGCCCCTGATCATAGCAAAGACGAACTGACAACAGAGCGAGGATTCTTATTCCACGGACAACAGAAAATTAAGGTGATTGTTATAATATATGATTATTATTATTATTATTATTATTATTATTATTCTTATTATCTCGTATTTTCACGAAGCTGAAAAAAGAGATTTGGGGAGAGGGGAAAAAAATGTCGGTGTCAGCGTTGGCATCCGGACATGTTAATATTTTTTAAATTACATTTGTGGCTCATTTGAATGCAGATTATATCCTCGTTATGGTTCTTGGCTGTGTTAAGGTTTTTTCAAATGACGTTTACACCCACAAGAGATTGGGCGATGTGAATAAAACGTCACAGATTTGTTCTATACAATGCTTAGGACTAGTCCACATCAAAAGAAAATCGACTTTGACATTTTTTCCAGATTTTTTCACCGTTTGAACTTTGATTATTTTAAGGCTAATTTGTATGCATGTTATATAGCAGGTATAGGTTTTTGCGGCGTTAAGGGTTTTTTTAAATGACATTTACACCCACAAGGGGTTGGGTGATTTGAATAAAACTTCACAGATTTCTTCTATATGATGCTTAAGACTAGTCCACATCAAAAGACAATCGACTTTGATATTTTTTCTGTATTTTTTCATTGTTTGAACTCTGATTATTTTATGGCTGATTTGTATGCAGGTTATATAACCTGGTTATGATTGTTGGCTGCATTAAGTTTTTTTTAAATGACATTTGCACCCACAAGGGGTTATCGGATTTCAGTAAAACTTCACAGATTCATTCTATGGATGCGTGTGTACCTTATCACTAGCCCACATCAAAAGGAAATTGATTTTCAAAATTTGTCTATATTTTTAGGGGTGTTTGGACTTTGATAATTTTAGGCCTGATTTGCATCCACGTTATTAGCTCACCTGGCCTGAAAGGCCAAGTGAGCTTATGTGGTGGCGACCATTCGCCGTGTGTCTGTCGTGTGTCCGTCGTCCGTCCATCCGTCAACTTTTCCTTTAAATGACTTCTTCTCAAGAACCGTTGGGCCAATTTCAATTATATGTAGCAGGAAGCATCCTTAGGGCATAGGGATCCAAGTTTGTTCAAATGAAGCCGATCAGCCAATTAGGCCAGAAGCCATCTTGGATTTTGGCCGATTTTTAGAAACGTTTTTAAAAATCTTCTCCGAAACCGCTTGAGGGATTGAATGAAACCTCATGAAATATGATCTAGGGCAAGAGCTCAACCAAATTTGATCAAGGGAACTTAATTGGTCAAATAGTTTGGTGGCTATCTTGGTTAACCTAGTTTTAGTGAAAACAACTTTTTCTCCAGAACCGCTGAAGGGATCAGGCCAAAATTTGGCAGATATGATTAGGGACTAATGGCCAGTAAAGTTTGTTCAAGAGAAGTTGATCCGTCAAAAAACATGGCCGCCGTGGGCCAATTAAAATATAGCATGTTTGGCAGCCATATTTGATGGATTTTGAGGCCAAAATTGGTTTTATGTAGGTTTTTGGGTATTCTGATCTCAAATTTGCAATTTTTGAAATTTTGGATAAATGGTTTGGCGGCCATCTTGGATCATTTTCCCGCTGAAAGCTCCCATACTAAAGCAATGGGAAATTAAAAATATCTTCTTCTTCTCGAGAACTTCTGGGCTGATTTCAATTATATTTGGCATGAAGCATCCTTAAGACATAGAGATTCAAGTTTGTTCAAACGAACCCGATCGGACAATTTGGCCGGCGACCATCTTGGATTTCGACCGATTTATAGAAATGTCTGTAAAAATCTTCTCCTCCCAAACCATTTGAGGGATCGATTGAAAACTCTCAAAATATGATCTAGGATAAGTACTGAATCAAATTTGTTCAAGGGAACTTGATTGACCAAATGGTTCAGCAGCCATCTTGGATGACCTAGTTTTCACAAAAATGACTTCTTCCCCAGAACCGCTGAAGAGATCAGGCCAAAATGTATGATATATAATTAGCAACTAAGGGCGATTAATGTGTGTTCAAGAGAAGTTGATTCAATGGACATATTGGATTTTTTTATTTGATAGATTTTGAGGCCAAAATTGGTTCTATGTATGTTTTTGAGTATTCTGAGCTCAAATTTGCAATTTTCGAAACTGTCGGATAAATCGTTTGGCGGCCATTTTGGATAATTTTCTCATCAAAATCTCCCATGCTAAAGCAATGGGAAATTAAAAATTTGGGCCATTCAAATTTGTTCAAGGGAAGTTGATCCATCAAAAAAACATGGGCACCGTGGGGCAATCAAAATGTAGTGTGTTTGGCGGCCATATTGCACTTGCAAAAATGTCCACAAACTCATTTAAAAGACTGCTAAACCACCCACCAACAATTTTGACAAAAATTGATGGTGTTCCTGGTGAGCGACACAGGCCCCTTGGGCCTCTTGTATGTATTATGCTGTGGTTAAGGTTTTTTCAAATGACAATTTAATCAGCAAAGACTTGCTTTTGAAACTTGAAACATTGGGAATGATTATACATATGGGCAAGGATGTGGATGACACTTTTAGAATTTTGTTCTGACCGCCGGGGCTGGGCCCAGGGATCAAAAGGTCAAAATTTGCCACTAATTATCGATCGTAATGCAGCTCCTCATAGACCATTTCAGATAGAAACTTGAAACTTTGGGGCTGATTGCACATATGGACAGGGATGTGCATGACACTTGGAATTTTGGCATGGCCCAGGGGGTGGGGACTGTAGGGTCAAAAATGAAATCTTTCCAAAGGTGGTCATGTCACATATCATTTTCAAGACAATGATGAGTAGACTACAGTACAAGGAATTATTTTGATCTTGGGTCAAACTCCGGGTAGGGGGTGGGGGGGGGGGCGGTGACAGGGGTCAAACTGAGGGTAGGGGGGCTGGGTCAAATGTGGGCAGCAATTGATTGTAATGTAACTCCGAGATCATTTCACATCCAAATATGTATTATGCTGATTGCTTTTGAAAATGTTTCTTCTTTTCTCAGACTATGAACTTTGCTTATGTTTGGACCATTTGCCTTTCGGTTAGCCCCAGGGTGCCAGTTGTCATTACAATGAGTAATGACTTCAGGTTACTCCTTGGCAGAAAGGCTTATGCTTCAGTCTCCAAGCTATGCTTGCCCGATGGGTAATACCTTGGGTGTGTTGAATCGGCATGTTAATTGTCAAAATTTAAAAATGAGACTCCAGTGGTCCATCATATCCTGTGATGTACAATTAATATACAGTACAGGTAAGCTATTTGCTGTCTTCTGATAGCTCTTGTGGAATTTTGGTATGACCTAGGGGTATGGCCCTGGGGGTGGGAAATGTGGGGCAAAAAATAAATATTTTCCAAAGGTGGTCATGTCACATATCATTTTGAAGCCAATGATGAGTAGACTACAGTACAAGGAATTATTTTGATCTTGGGTCAAACTGTGGGTAGGGGGGTGGCGGTGACAGGGGTCAAAAGTGGGCACCAATCGATTGTAACGCAACTCCTAGACCATTTCACATAGCAACTTGAAACTTTCGGTATGATTACACATATGGCCAGAGATGTGCATGACACATTGGAATTTGGATATCACCCCCAGGGGCAGGGGTGGGGGAAATGGTGGGCAGAAAATAAATTTTATCAAATGTGGTCATGTCACATCATTTTGAAGCTGTAGTTAGTAGACTACAGTACAACAAATTGTTTTGTTCTTGAGTCAATATGAGGGCAGTGGCCAGGGGTCAAATGGGCAATCTAATTCTATATATATATATATATATATACATGGCTTGGACATTATTTTTTCGCGGAATATTTAGTCCGTGGCAGACCGGGTCCTGCGGCAGCCGGATCCTGCGGTAACTTAAAAATGTGAGATATTGGTATCTTCTGATAACTTGTTGTTATTATTATTATTATTATTATTATTATTATTATTATTATTATTATTATTATTGTCATCCTCTGCTGTGCGAGTTCTCTACTTAGAATTTTACTATTACTAAATAAATTAATTAATTAAATGCTGATTTGATTGATGGATGGATCAATCGATCGATCAATCCATCGATCATCGATAGATGTATGGATGGGTTGGTGGATAGAAGGATGGATGAATGCACGGATGGACAGATGGATGGATGCATGGATGGATGGGTTGGTAGGTGGATGGGTCGGTCGGGTCGAGTTGGTCGGGTCGGGTCGGGTCGAGTCAGGTCTGGTCTGGTCGGGTGGATGGATGAACAGATACTATAATGTGTATTTCCGTTTGGTTGGGTCTGTCTTTTTATGAGTACCTTCACACCTAATAATGTCTATGTTCTATTATGGTAGTTATTAGTTTTCTGGTTTTACCTAATATACTCTATATTTGCTAGGTGTGGGAGTGAGACTATGAGCATGGTATTGGCCTTGTGGGGTAATGGCTTCTTGTTAGGGGTAGGGCAAATATTTCAATTGTTTGTCTCGCTGTATGCATTACAATGTGACTATATCCTTTACAGTCCACTTGCCTGCAATATTGTGGTCAGAGGATTGGCAAGGTATCACATGGATGCAGAGATTTGAAATGATATATTTGCACTGGACAAGAGTTTATTATCCCTGGTGGTTATGCTATATGGTGTTATATATATAATTTACTATTTCTCTGTGAGTGAGTGCATGCATGCCGGTGTGGTATGGTTCTTTTTAGCGGTCAAATGTTAGACATTTTTAAAAGTAGCTTATGTTCTAACAAACTTAAGTAGGACGTTGTCCTCAGTGGTCAGCAGAAGCCTATTTATGTTGGGGTCAAAAGGTCACTGTCATACAGACACAATTAAGGAAATTCCATTGAGCTTCCAGAAGTTATCTCAAGTTTCTAGTACATGGCGTGGCACGGCACATTGACTGGATGATGCTCTTCATTGTCTGAATAGCCATGTTAATTTTGGGATCAAGATGTCTCGGGCATCATGACACAATTAGCCATTTAACCCTCACATTTGTCCAAAAAGTTTTAATTTTCTCATAGAAAATGTCCATTTGCAGACCAAGAGAAGACTATTTTTGAAGATTTACAACTGGAATGACTGGCTCAGTTATTGAGCCAGTCATTCCAGTTGTAAATTTTCAAAAATAGTGTTCTGTTGGTCTGCAAATGGACATTTATCAAAACCACTACAGAAGGCATTTTTGGCCGCCAGGAGTGTTAAAGGGTTAAGGAGGTGTTTGATACCAATGAGAGCCATATATATAGCAACAATTTATAATTATTTTTATGTTTTGTAGTTAGAGTCCTGTTATTCATTTTATTTAGGATGTTATTTTATTATCCTCGCCCCACAAGAAGAGGTATTGTATTCTGGTATCTCAAAAACTGCTGATCCGATTTTGCTCATATTTTAACACAACAAATGATCTTACCATGAAGAGGATGTCAAAAATTTGGCCGTGATCCGGATAAACATACAGATCCGAATAGGATCAGATTGCGCATAGATCTATGGATATCTGGGAAAATACTGGTTTGATGTGGCTCATATTTTGACACAAGAAATGGTGTGACGGTATACTCAGATTCCAGAATTTTAGTCAGGATAAAAAAAAATCCAAAAGATTTTACAATGTGACAAAAACATACTGTGATTGCTTTTGTGTAGAATATTTTATTTAGCCTGTTGTTTATTTTTTTCTTGTGTTTTTCTAGGAAGATGAGGTAGTTTATCTGTTGCATTAGCGCTCCTCCATTTGTGACACATCTGCTTGTGTTATATAGCTCTTCTAGCTTTGCTTTGCTTTCTAAAACTGAATATTACAAATAACAACTTAATATTGGAATTTCAAACTGATAATAATTATCAAATAGTCACAGCTTTTGTTAGGATTTTTGTCCAAAACCAGGAAAGTTAGAGTAGACTTATCCTTTAATGGTCAAGCTGGCCAAAACCGGCCTCTGCAGCGGTCTTTAGGAATGTCCATTTGCAGGCCAAGAAAATACTATTTTGGAAATTTTACCACGATTAAATGAGTAAATTAAAAAAATATTGTCTTAACCATTGAAGGGCTAAAATGTCTTAGCTATGAATTTTGTTATCACTATGACATTCTAATGAGGTCACCACCACTTTTGCTTGTGATGAGTTTGGAGCAACATAGAGTAAGTTGTGCCAAATTTATGACAAATGTTCTATCAGCAAGGTCGAAATTGCGCCCACGTGTTTAATGTTGTGGGCACCACAGATTAAAGTACTTGTTTATGATACAGATGACTAGTATTGGTGCTTCTCAGCTAGCAATCACTGTAGTGAGAAAAGTTATTGTAGGTCAATGGATACTGTGGAAAAAACTCATCAGGATGTTTGGCTCTCACCTCCAGATTATTAATGTCAAGTAGAAGACCTCGATAAGTTACTAGAACTTGTGCCCAATACCGTTGTATTGTTAGTACACTAAAACATGTTCAAGAACAAATATATTAATATGATAATGAGCAGTAGGAATACTACTTGAATGTACAGTTTTAACTATGCTGATGTCCACTTGGAGTGCTATCACTGTGTATGTGTTATGCTCCTTGCTTATATAACACTTTATAATGGTCAAGCGGCCAAAATTGCCCTCTACAGTGGTCTTGTGGAATGTCCATTTGCAGGTCAAAAGAAAACTTATCAGTGAAATTGATGACTCAATAACTGAGGCAGTCATTCCAGTGGTAAATTTTCAAAAGGGATGTTTCTGCGTGTGGCCATTCAGGTTTTGATTTATTTATTATTTATTTTCTTGACCACTTTTGACTTAAAGTTTTAACGCATCGTGAAGAAAAGCGTTGCACGAACTCACATACGAACTTTATAACCAAGTGAGGAAGCTTGCCGCTCACCAACATTAACACTTAACATTCTACTCTTAAAGCTTTTCAGCAATCTAAGATAATGCTCGGTGTTTTGGGAATGTTCGCGTGTAGCAAGTAATTTACTAAACTTCTTCTTTAAGCCGTTAACATGCAAGCTTGGCAAAAATGGCTTTTGCACTGGTCTTGAGAATTGCAAAGCAAGAGAACATGAATTTTGAAAATTTAGCGCTGTAAAACCTATATTGATCAACAAGCCGGTCATTTCAGTGGTATATTTTCAAAAATAATATTCTCTCCGCCGGTAGATAGAAATTCAGTATGGATATATTTTGATTTTCCTGACAAATTTTCTACTTTTACTATTAAAGTGTTACATAATATTCTGGCATTTAGTATTAATGACATGTCATCTTCATTAACTGGAATGATATGTTTTAAAGCTACACATGAATATTAGCAGTGAGGCAACATGTATCATTCACTTTCTGACATGGTACTTTGTAGGCCTATATATCACAATGTGGGATCTGATCTCTCACTTATGTCATAATCAAATACATAGCATGTTAGCTGATGTCATAATCAAATACATCACATGTTAGCGGATGTCATAATCAAATACGTCACATGTTGGCTGATGTCATAATCAAATACGTCACATGTTGGCTGATGTCATAATCAAATACATAGCATGTTAGCTGATGTCATAATCAAATACGTCACATGGTTAGCTGATGTCATAATCAAATACATCACATGTTAGCTGATGTCATAATCAAATACATCACATGTTGGCTGCTGTCATAATCAAATACGTCACATTTTAGCTGATGTCATAATCAAATACATCACATGTTGGCTGATGTCATAATCAAATACATCACATGTTGGCTGCTGTCATAATCAAATACATAACATGTTGGCTGCTGTCATAATCAAATACATCACATGTTGGCTGATGTCACAATCAAAATGACAGCTCAGTCACGAAAGTGATAATGGTCCATTAAGAAAGTGCCTGTCTTTGATGAATTTACATTTATAAAGATTCTGGAGAAGGTTTTGAAACTAATCTTATGGGGAGAAACATCCCCCAGTCTAATTAGTTTCAAAATATTCCACAGTTTACATGTATAGTTGTTTTGAAATAGGGATTTTGCCAATTCATGGTTCAGTGGTCAAATATGATTCAAATACACATGCGTAGTGGACAGAGGTTAGCTAGAAATGAGCAGAGGTTAGCTAGAAATAGCTGGGCAAAGCTAAAAATGGGCGGGTCAATGCTAGAAATGTATCCCTATCTTTCAGCTGAAAGTGAGAAGTTGTTTGTGATTTGGTATGATTAATAATTAACTCTTAATAGTTAAGCCGGCGAAAACAGGTCTCTGTACTTGAGAAAGTCAATTTGAAGACCTAGAGAAGACTATTTTGATAACTGAGCCAGTTATTCCAGTGATAAATTTTCAAAAATAGTCTTTGGAAATGAACTTTCAATGTACCAAACATGCAGATTTTGTTGACAAAACTAAATGATTAAATAAGTATCATTAATTAATGAGTTAATTTTTGTCGAATTGTTTATCACCTTATGCTGCTGTAGCAAGAAGTAGAAATACGATTCTATTAATCTCTTTCCTCTGCATTCAAAATTAGTTACATTGTAATAGTAAAATACTTAAAAAGCTAACACTGAAGCAGGGGAAAATGGCTTCTGCAGTGATGTTGAGATATGTTAAGGCCAAAAAATACTATTTTGAAAATTTACTACTAGAATGGCTGGTTCAATACCCGGCCCAGTCATTCCGGTTGCAAATTCTTGAAAATAATCTGGCCTTATTGCACTAAATATGGAAATGAGTAATACAACTAAGGTAACATATTCGCCTGAAAAAGCGATTAAAATAATGACATACTTTTCTTGATCCTATATCTAGTCATTTGTGTGTTACATTTTACCCCCTTATAGGTCGTCAAGGATGTCCAGATTGATGACACTGATGCGGCATATCTTTGGCGGAAAACGAATCGCTCTTTGAGTACATTTGTCCATGTGACAGATGCTATTGAGGAACTTGTGGAGGAGAATAAACCTGAACCAACAACTATGCGCTTTCCAAAGGTCAAGGTCACTCGACTCATCCCTGGTGTGTTTCAGCCTGAAGAGGTGAGAGCATGGGGTGCTATGAAGTGCTAGGTTTATGATGACTTATGATCATGGTAATAGTGATGATGATAAGAACAGTTATGATGATGATGACGGTGGTGGCGGCTGTGATGACGACGACAATGATTATGATAATGATTGTTAGGAATAAAATAACACTTTAGACCGTACAGACCCTTCAGACCAGATTAAAAACAAAATTTCTATGGATTATTACAAAAATTATTTGATAGCAAACTTTATTGACGACACAATTGCCCAAGGCTGCAAATGATACAATCAAATTAGTTTTAAAACGGTCAACCGACTCTCCATATAGAAGTGGTACTAGTGGCATGTTTGATCAATCATATGATTAGCTCACTGTGTTTTTAGTTGCAACTTGAAAGTTGTATAAGTCAGTCTCTCAGTCTGTCTGTCAGTTTCTCTGTCAGTCATTATGTCAAATATTTTGTCAAAAACATGCTTATGTAACAACTATTGCACATTACACTTGTATTTTAGCTGTTTGGCAAGCAGGATGACATAGAACATTGGCGGGAGGGGATTCTCACACGTCTACTCCATGACGCTAACGTCATCGCACGATCTGTCGAGTCAACATTAAAACCACTACTCAAGGACAGAAAGGTGAAAGCTATGACGGAGCCTCCTTCTGAGTTGTTACAATGGCTAGTGTTGGACGGTGAGATTGGAGAGACGTGGGCGGAGAATCTGAACACAATGCTTGATCAGCATCAGCAACTAGTCACTGCAGACAGAAGCATGATTGCTTTAAAAGGTAAGACACTTAACACTTGGGGAATGTCAATTTGCAGGCCAAGAGAAGACTATTTTTTTTTAATTCACCGCTGGAATGACAGGCTTGATAACCGAGCCAGTCATTCCAGTTGTAAATTTTCAAAAAGTCTCTCTTGGCCTGCAAATGTACTTTCTATAAGTAAATATTAATGTAGTAAATTTTTGTGTCCAAATTTAGTCATTAAAGAGTTAAATGTCTACTGGTCAGATTTGGTCATGAAGATATAAATTCACTGACAAAGAATCTATGCTTACAAGCCACAAGAATAATATTTTTGAAAACGTATCACTGGAATTTCTGTTTCATCCTGTTATTACAATGTAAATTATTCAAAAATATCTTAATGTGGAGATTAATATTTCCAAAGACCACTACAGGAAGAATTTTTGGATAGATTGACTATTAATGTGTTGAACCTTCTTCAACCAACTTCCAAGCAAAAGAGGTTATAAAATATTTATTGGCTTAGCGGCTTAGTTATTTTGATAGAAAGTGAAATACTGCAATTTCTTGTAAGAATGCATTTCTAACCTCAGTTTTTCATTTCAGATCTAACTACTGTGGTATTTGAAGCGACAGACCTGACGAATGCTTCGCCATCATTGATTAGCCGCTGTTCTGTGGTGCACTGTACCACTGGCCTGGTGAATCCACAATGGCTGTATGATCGCTGGTCACACACCGCGAGGAATCGATGGATATTCACATCTTACAGGTCAGCTGATCATTTCAATTACACAGCTCTAATTTATTGTTTGGTCTTAGCACGCGACATAAGGGAAATAGAGTGTTGTATTTGGATCTGTCTCTGTCTGCCTGCCTGCCTGCCTGCCTGCCTGTTTGTGTGTATGATGTCATATTTCAAAACTACTGATCAGATTTGATCTGATGGATCTTACCGTGAAAGAGGATTTCCATACCATAATCTGGATAAGAAATCTAGATCTGTATCTGGTCTATGGATATCCTGGAAACTACTAGTCCAATTCACCTTTCCAGAGTACCCACCCATCATATGATGTCATAATGAACTGCGCGATGTGTACAATGACATCATAATGAATGACGTCATGAATGATGTCGATAAGTACGTCACGAACGCATATTTGAAGACGGTCTATGCGTTGTTGTACAAATTGTTTGCTCTTACTATTTAAGAAATATTCTGTTGACTATTTTGAAACTAATTTGACTTGGCGCTGTTGCTGCCATAGGCAGCAACAGCACCCAGTCAAATTATTTACAAAATATTCAACAGCTTCCCTGTATAGTTTTCAGGAAATTGATAGCTAGGGCATTTGGTGATCGATCAATCCAAACACGGCGAGGTGTGGGTGGAGCTTAGCTAATTATGGGCGGGGCATAGCTAAAAATGGAAAGGTCCATTTGGCCCAAATTTTAACACAAGAAAGGATGCGAGCACACACTAGAATTCCACAACTTTGGTCATGATATTGATATAATCAATCCTTTATAATGTAACAAAAATGGGAGCACAAGAATTTGTAATCTCTGATTGCTCTGGGCGTATCTATTTGTAATGAACCTTGATACCTATGGTTGCTATGGTTACATAGAGATAGTTTCACACTGGTAACTAAATCTAAGGTCAAGGTCAATGAGATTTTGGTATCTAATCTGAGTTCTATCAGCACTTAGGAGAGCAAATTTACTATTAAAATGTTACAGGGTTATAATTTTGTTAATTTGTGTTTTGGTTTCTGTTTTACATATTTTATTTATGTTACACTATTTTCTCTATGTTTTTCCTGTTGTACTTTTAGCCTGACAGTATTTGAAGACCTTGTAACAGATTTGTTTGTGCCAATGATTAAATTCCTGAGTAGGGAATGCAATCCCGCTTTGCTTTCCAACTGTAGTCTGGCAACAAAGATGGCCAATCAGGTGTCGCCAGGCATACAGGAAGTGTCCACATTCCTGAAAATCTTGGCGGCACTCTTGGATCGTTTCTTTCTACGTGAAGATTTTGAGAAGAAAGTTCAACAGCTAGAAAAAGATGGTATGATGATGATGATGATGATGATGATGAAGATGAGGATGGTGATGATGAAGATGGTGATGAGGATGATGATGAAGATGATGATGATTAAGATGATGAGGATGAGGATATTGAGGAAGATGATGATGATGATGATGATGAGGAAGATGGTGTGTGTGTGTGTGTGTGTGTGTGTGTGTGTATGTGTGTGTGTGTGTGTGTGTGTGTGTGTGTGTGTGTGTGTGTGTGTGTGTGTGTGTGTGTGTGTGTTTGTATTCCTGTCTGTCTGTCTGTCATGCTGTCTGTTTGTCTGTCTGTCTGTCTGTCTGTCAGTCATGCTCTCTGTCTGTTGGTCACGGTCTGTCAGTCGGTCTCTGTCCTGTCTGCCTGTGGGTAGTTAGTTACGATCAACCAGGATTTGCATTCTACTTCGAATAATACTTACCAGATGTACTATTATGATAATGTCTATTATCTAGTCTAGCTCAAAATAAACAATTAAAACTCTCCTGGTCCTGCCCATACTGTGTCCGGGAATACCATAGCCGCAGGTACCGAGTCAATTCCCAATCACAGTCAGATTCGTTTATTTTGCTGACTTGTGAAGTCGCGTTTTCTAAGCTCGTTAAAATTCTCAATTTTAAACGGAATTCGGCGTTGTTGGAGTGTTCTATTGCTGGCATCATGGAAGAGAAAGGGAAATCATCACAGGGGCAGGTTGTATCAATCTAGAATTTATACATTCGTGCCATAATGACTGTTTGAAATTTCCTTAAATTGGCACATTGTTTTAAAATGGTAGCCATTGTTGGAGTCGCCCGGTACCCGTTAACTCTTTAGTCTTAATCCGGGTACTCGGTTAATTTCTCTTGCGACTCGGTTCCTTCCAAGATGGGTGCGCCCTTAGCCAAGATGGAGGCGCCCATGATTAATATTTCGCTTTGACTTGGCATGTCTATGCACTCTGTTTATGCCAATTTTTAGCTCTCGCTTCATTGTCGAGGGTGTTTGTAGCGATCGGCGTTTATTTCTTGGCTGTATTAACGTTAGTTAACTTCCAAGTTGTGTTTATTAATTTCACTCAAAGAAGTTTCAAATATTTCCTGCCTAAAGGCTTGATTATCATTAATTTAAGAGAAAGTTAATGTTTCTAAGTAATTCTATTTTACTATCAAGTCAATTGTGCGTATTGCTCATCATCGTTTGTCATGTGCAGCATTCTAATTCTTCTCTGTGTTCGCAGAAAGTCAAGAACCAGGACACGTTGTGCCACAAATGCAACAGGTTCATGAAGCGCAAGTACTCAGGCCATCATTACGTCGCTTGCGCGAAGTGCAAGGTGGGAAGTCCGTGTGATGTGTGCGCCAAGTGGTCGTCGGAAATGGTGGGTGAATTCGATCGTGATCATCATGCGCGATTGGAGAGAATCGCGAGGGACAAGGCGGCCAAGCTGGATCAGGCGTCGATGAGAGGACTGGAAGGTCGTCTGAACGAGCGTATGGATTCAGTATTGGGTGTATGGGCGGCCCAGTTCAAGGTAATGTTTGAGTCATTGCAGTCCACGATCCCGACGATGCAGGCTGGTGCAGGGCAACCTTTAGGTGGTCCGGCTAGTTCTGCAGAGGGACAAGCACCTGTCCCTTCTCTGACCTTGGCTCAAGAGCCGACGGCGGAGGAGGAAGATCTTCTAATGGAAGATTCCGGCATGCCAGATATTTCGCTGACGGCTATGCCTAGTACATCCCAGGGATCTCCCTTGGGATTTGTACGGGTTTGCCAGGCGGGTGGTGATGTCGACGTTCCGTCGGGCATTTTCCACACGGATTTTGTTCAACCCGCATTGCCATTGGAGCCATGTTTTGCGGTTCCTAGCGGCATCCCGGCGGCGTTAGGTGCGGCTCCTCTCGGAGTGCCGGCATCTACCGTGGTAAAAGTGGCTGTAGTCCCGCCTCCCATGCTGGAGCCGATGGACTGTGGTGAATCCGTGTCCAGCGATTCGCTGGATACCGGTGCCGCTAGTAGTCGGGCTATGGACGCACCTCATGTTGGCAGAAGTGCGAGCCATAGCTCTCAGCATGGATCATCGGTGGCCTACTCATCCAAGGGTGAGAAGGGGGATGAAAACGGTAGTCCATTGATGGACGAGTCCACTTTCTACTTCGAATAATACTTACCAGATGTACTATTATGATAATGTCTATTATCTAGTCTAGCTCAAAATAAACAATTAAAACTCCGCACTCTCCTGGTCCTGCCCCTCCTGTGTCCGGGAATACCATAGCCGCAGGTACCGAGTCAATTCCCAATCACAGTCAGATTCGTCTATTTTGCGTTTTGTCAAAGTCGCAAATTTAGTGTGCTCAAATTTTGGTTGATTTAAGCGGTTATCGGTTGTTACGAAGGATTACATCGGTGGCTTCATGGAGGAACTTGGAAAATCATCACAGGGGCAGGTTGTATCAATCTAGAATTTATACATTCGTGCCGTAAATACTGTTTGAAATTTCCTTAAATTGGCACATTGTTTTAAAATGTTAGCCATTGTTGGAGTCGCTTCTGTACCCGTTAATTTTTTTTTTAATTCGGGTACTCGGTTAAATTTCTCTTGCGACTCGGTTCCTCTAAAGATGGATGCGCCCTTGGCCAAGATGGCGGCGCCCATGTATTATGTCGTTCTTGGCTTGGTGTGTCTATGCACTCTGTTTATCGCCGATTTTTAGCTTTCGCTTCATTGTCGAGGGTGTTTGTAGCGATCGGCGATGTAGCCTTGGTTATTTAACGTTAGTTAAAGGCTGAGTTGTGTGTTTAAAAAATTTTCACTCAAAAAAGTTTCAAATATTTCCTGCCTAAGAACTTGGTTATCATTAATTTAAGAGAAAGTTAATGTGTTTAAGAAATCTTAACTATCAAGTCGATTGTGCGTGTGCTCATCATCGCTTGTCATGTGCAGCGTTTTAATTTTTCTCTGTGTTCGCAGAAACCTAAGAATCCGGACACGTTGTGCCAGAAGTGCAACAGGTTCATGAAGCGGAAGTACTTGGGACATCACTGTGTGGCGTGCGCTCAGTGTAAAGTCGGCAGCCCTTGTGATGTGTGCATGAAGTGGTCGTCGGCAATGGTGGCAGAGTTTGACAGGGATCGACGTGCGAGGCTGGAGAGGATCGCGAAGGACAAGGCAGCGAAGGTGCAGCAGGCGTCTCTTATGGGACTTGAAGGTCGTCTGAATGAACGAATGGATTCAGCGCTGGGCGTATGGGCGGCCCAGTTCAAGGCGATGTTTGACTCGTTGCAGTCCACGGTCCCAGTGAGGCAAGCTGGTGCAGGACAACCGTTAGGTGGTCCGGCTAGTTCTGCTGAGGGGCATGCACCTGGCCCTTCTCTGTCCTTGGCTCAAGAGCCGACGGTAGAGGAGGAAGATCTGCTGCTAATGGAGGATTCCGGCATGCCGGATCTTTCGATGACGGCAATGCCTAGTACGTCCCAGGGGTCGCCCTCGGGATTTGTACGGGTTTGCCAGGCGGATGGTGATGTCGACGTTCCGTCGGGCATATTCCATCCGCTATTTGTGCAACCGGCAATGCCGGCGGAGCCGTGTTTTGCGGTTCCTGCTGGTATCCCGGCGGCGTTAGGTACGGCTCCTATCGGAGTGACGGTACCAGCCGTAGTTAAGGCGGTCGTAGTCCCGGATCCCGTGCGGGAGCCGATGGATTGCGGGGAATCCGTGTCTGGCGATTCGCTAGACACCGGTGCCACCGGTAGTCGCGTTATGGATGCGCTCTGTCCTGGCAGAGACGCATATCGTAACGCCCAGCATGGATCGTCGGTGGCCCTCTCATCTAAGGGAGAGAGGGAGGATGAGAACGGCAGTTCTTTGATGGACGAGTCCGTTTTCTGCACCGAAGCTGAATGGGTGCATGTCCTTGGATGGATGACCAATCGTCTCGGGTTGGCATCTGATCTAGGATCTCAGCGCGATCCGGCGATGGAATGGATGTCAGAGCGTGCGGCTAGCGCTCTGTCAAGTGGCTCTTCTGCCATGCCGACACTCCCATTGGATACGCAGACTTCTGACATGTTGGAAGTTGCGGCATACCATCTGGTTCAGCCAGACTATGCATTACCAAAGGCCCCGAAGGGGATAAGGAGTAGGGTCCGTTTTCCGGAGCTGGCCTATCATCAGTACACCCGGGTTCCACGGCTTTCCGTTGCGGAACGAGAGGCGCTGAATAGGCCGTTGGCTGGGAAGGCTAAGGGGCGGTCACGTCCTTTGGTTTCGCAGACCAACAAAGACCCGTTCAATGAGCTTACGCTCATTGAGGATGCGGCCAGGGCAGCCATGGCTGCACTGTCGCACGGGTGCACCGTCTTGCAGGGTATGCTGGACTGCACGGCGGAAGGCGGACAGGTGCCAGAGGCTGCTCCCGGAGTTATTCGGGACACCATGCGCCTGTCTCAGGATTGCCTGGCCAGGGTAATCACTAGAACGTTGGCAGAGCGACGGAGAATGGTTCTCGATTGTGTAGAACCAGGACCGGAAATGAGGGCTGCATTATCTTCTGTGCCCTTCATTGGTCCAGGCTTGTTCGGCGGCTCGGTACGACAAGCGCTCTCCAAGGTTGCGTCAATGGTGGCGGAGCAAGAAGTGGTCGGCAAGTCGTGGAAGTCGACTAAGAGGACTCAGCCGCAACAGTCCCACCATCAGCATAGACAGGAGCAGCAGAGGCAGCGTCCTAGATCGCCCTTCCGTCCTTCTGGCCGTGATGCCCATAGGTCATCCGGATCGCAAGGACCTGGCCGTTCGTCCTCATACAAGTCCTCTAGTAAGAGGCCGTATGAGGAGGACAGGAAGGGTGGCGGTTCGGGCCGAGGCGGCTACCGTAAGGATAGCCGTGGCGGCGGTTCCGGACCGTCGTACCACAAGAAGCCGCGGGGCGGCCGTGGGGCTCGTTCCTGACGGGTTTCCGGCGGAACCACTACCGATGGCTTCGGGGACAGATGGAGTCGAGAATCTTCACCCAGGCGATTTAGCGTCTTATCGGCTAATCTTGACCGACGATTGTGTGCAGATTCCTTCCGTCGGAGGCAGACTTCAGCTATTCCTAAACCAATGGGAACAGGTCGTGCGCGACTGTTTAGTTTGTCAGTGGATAAGAAATGGCTACGATCCGGACTGGCTCATCCATCAATCGTTAGTTCCGTTAACCTCGACTCCAATATGGACTCCTGTTCCAAGGGAATCAGATCGTCCAGACGCCATTCAGTTAGAAATACAATCTCTTCATCAGAAGAAGGCCATTCGATTTGTCAAGGATCAGTCTTCTCCGGGTTTCTATTCGATCATGTTCCTCGTTCCGAAGCATACCGGAGGATGGAGACCAATTCTCAATCTCAAACCGTTGAACAAGTTTATTCTTTCTCCCAAATTTCAGATGGAGACGGTTGCAGCAGTGATGACAGGGCTGAGGAAAGGCATGTGGGGAGTGTCGATAGATCTGAAGGATGCATATTTTCATATTCCAATGTCAATTCCTTTTCAGAAGTACCTTCGCTTTGCATTCCAAGACAATGTTTGGGAATTCAATGCTCTCCCGTTCGGCCTGACCACAGCTCCGAGGGTCTTCACCAAGGTGGTTCTCGCCATGACTTCTTTACTTCGCAGGAGAAACATAGCTGTTCACACGTACATAGACGACTGGCTGCTGAAGGCGGGGAATCCAGTCACTCTGCGCTGCAATCTGCAGGTAGTCCTAGCCTTGTTAAAGGATCTAGGGTGGATTGTAAATCTAGAGAAGTCAGAACTGACTCCATCCCAGGAGTTTGTCTATCTGGGAATCTTTTTCAATCTCGGGGACGGCGTAGCTTTTCCGGCGGAGAGCAGAGTCAAAAGCCTGATTGCAGTTCTGGAGTCGGTTTCTCTAGGAGCCTATCTGACGGCACGCCAGTTTCTCAGGATACTGGGGTTACTAGTATCTCTGGAGAGGGTGGTTCCATATGCGGCACTCAGGCGCAGGCCAATTCAGATGTATCTAATGTCATTCTGGTCTCAGAAAACGGATCTGTTATCTCTGAGGATTCCAGTCAAAGAACCATTGATATTCCACCTTCAGTGGTGGTTATCCGAACAGAATCTCCTGCGAGGTGTTCTGCTACAACCTCCTCAACCTCAGATGTCCATCTTTACGGATGCATCGTTGACGGGTTGGGGAGCTGTATTGGACAATCAGTCAGTGTCAGGGGAATGGGATCGGACCAATGCGCAGAAACATATCAATGTGCTCGAACTATTAGCGGTGGTATTAGCACTTCGAAAGTTCGAGAGCCTGATTCAAGGCAAAGTTGTCCTAATAAGGACAGACAACTCGACAGTGGTGTCTTATTTGAACCGCCAGGGCGGCACGAGATCACCAGAGTTGTGTATGATGGTTTGGAACCTTCTGCTGTGGTGCCAAGAGAAGAATATTATTCTTCGGGCAGCACACATTCCAGGAAGATTGAACATCCTAGCGGATGCTCTCAGTCGAAGGACGGTTTGTCGTCCGACAGAATGGCAGCTCAACCAATCGGTAGCGGAGGTTCTATTCAAACAATGGGGCAAGCCAAATGTCGACCTGTTTGCGATGAAGCAAAACGCAAAGATGGTCACTTACGAGTCACCGATCCCGGACCCGTTAGCCTTAGCGGTAGACGCACTGGCAATAAGTTGGCAGGGGATGTACGCATATGCGTACCCTCCAACAATTCTCATCCCGAAAGTTCTGGCAAAAATAAGAGAGGGGGAGTGCCAGGTACTACTGATCGCCCCGTATTGGCCAGGCCGATCATGGTTTACGGATCTGCTGGACCTTCTGGTCTGCAATCCAGTCTCTCTGCCAGACGCCAGAGATCTAATCTCTCAGAACAAGGGTCTGTACCTCCACGACAGACCGGAAATGTTCAAATTGACTGCATGGATGTTGTCAAGCAGCGTGCAATTGAGGGTGGCTTTTCTGAGCAAGCAGCGAAGTTTGTTGCCTCAGCCAGAAGAGTTTCAACCACAAAGACATAATTATAGAATCAACAAATTTGCACAGTGGTGTGAGAGAGGAGATATTAATCCCTTTTCTGCATCTGTTCAACACGTAGCGGATTTTATCTGTCATTTATACGAAGTTGACAAACTTGTACCTTCTACCCTAGCAGCATATAAGTCTGCATTAGCTTCAATCATTCCCAGTCTCACTGTTGAAGAAGTGGAGAATGACACCTTGAATGAAGTTATCAAAGGAATGAGCAATCTGCGACCTAGACAGCCAATTCCTATTCCATCATGGAATCTATATCTTGTTCTACAGGTTTTAGGACAAGCTCCTTTTGAACCAATTAGATCTATTGATATTAAACTGTTAACTATTAAATCAGTTTTCTTGGTTGCAGCAGCGTCGGCGAGAAGGAGAAGCGAAATTCATGTGCTTTCTGCCGAACAAGACCGTTTTGTCGTCACGGGTGAAGGTTTACGACTACTTCCACGTCTTTGTTTCCTGTCAAAGAATCAGTCACTTAAATATCCAGGACAGCCGATCAATTTGCCAAGTTTAACTAGACATGACCCAAACTCTTCTGTTTGGTGTCCTGTCAGATGTCTTAAAATGTATAAGAAACGTACTTCTGAGTGGAGAGACGACCCGAAATCTCTGTGGTTATGTCTCAAAGCTCCCCATTTACGTGCCTCGAAAGATACTATTTCTCGTTGGATAGTTGACGCTATTAAGATGTCACACAAAATCGCTACAGGAAAGCAAATTGATTATGCGAATGCCCATCAGGTCCGAGCACTAGCAGCATCATCGGCCCTTTATACGGGTGTCTCATTAGAGGAGGTGATGTCTGTAGCACAATGGCATGCCGAGTCGTCATTCACTGATTTCTACCTTCGCGACATCTCCAGCTCACTTAATCCGGTAGCCGTCGCCAATCTGTCAAACCTAAACTAAGCCACGTCCGACCACTACTTCGCACACATCACTAAAGTCTTCCGCCTACACTGAACAAACGCTATGCACATGACTGAGTACGACCGTGGATTGGGCCGAGCTCCTGTGATGATCAAGAAAAGATCAAGCACTCAAAAATGGTGAGTGTTTACATTAATTAAGTGACTATAAATATATTTACTTACAGTCGAAATACCAGACTGCTTAGGTAAATAGTCTGCTACAAGAGTATTCTTATCCTGTCAACCAGACATTAGACTCATTCCAATTTGAAAATTTAGTCGATATACTGATATTTTTTCAAACTTAGAAGTTGTAGTAGCTTCTTTGCACTCTACTGGACTGCCCTAGCTGAGACTTGGGGCTGACACGGGTCTGGTGGGTGTTGCATCCCCAGTGACAGCCCTCTGAATTTTGTGCGGACAAAAGAGGGGGGGGAGCGCGGTCTAGACCATGGAAGTTTAGCACTCTATGAGTCAGATAGCAGAACCCAAGCGTATGCCAGGGTTCTAGTCTCTTCACAACCTTCTCTGTTGGATGGTAGTTGAGTGCTGGTTCGAGCCTCACCTCCTCCCACCGGCATTTTCTGGCTGTCGAAATCCGGAGTTTATCATAATAGTACATCTGGTAAGTATTATTCGAAGTAGAATCAAAAAAGCATCGCTTTTGTTTCTACGAGAATTCTTAATACTTACCAGATGTACTATGGCCCTGCCTCAGCCGCCCCGCTGAGGTGAGGCTGAGCTGCTTTCGCAGTTTGCCAAGGCAAACATAAGACGAATCTGACTGTGATTGGAAATTGACTCGGTACCTGCTGCTATGGTATTCCCGGACACAGTAGGGGCAGGACCAGGAGAGTGCGGAGTTTTAATTGTTTATTTTGAGCTAGACTAGATAATAGACATTATCATAATAGTACATCTGGTAAGTATTAAGAATTCTCGTAGAAACAAAAGCGGATGCTTTTTTGATTCTGTACCGAAGCTGAATAGGTGCAGGTCCTTGCCTGGATGTCCGACCATCTCAACCGTCTCGGTGTGGCATCGGATCAAGAATCTCAGCGAGATCTGGCGATGGAATGGATGTCAGAGCGGGCGGCTAGTGCTCTGTCAAGTGGGTCTTCGGCCATGCCGACGCTCCCTTTGGACACGCAGACTTCCAACATGTTGGAGGTTGCGGCATACCGTCTGGTTCAGCCAGAGTATGCGTTGCCCAAAGCCCCTAAGGGGATAAGGAGTAGGGTCCGTTTTCCGGAGCTGGCCTATCATCAAAGGGTTCCACGGCTTTCCATCGGGGAGCGAGAGGTGCTGTTAGGCCATTGGCTGGAAAATCTAAGGGACGTTCTCGTCCCTTAGTTTCCCAAGCCAATAAAGATCCGTTTAATGAGCTAACGCTCATTGAAGATGCGGCGAGGGCAACCATGGCTGCTCTCTTGCACTGATGTACCATCCCGCAGGGTATGCTGGCCTGCGCGGCGGAAGGTGGACAAGTGCCAGAGGCTGCTCCCGGAGTTGTTCAGGACATCATGCGCTTGTCCCAGGATTGCCTGGCCAGGGTGATCACCAGACCGTTGGCGGAGCGACGGAGAATGGTTCTCGATTGTGTAGAACCAGGACCTGAGATGAGAGCTGCGTTATCTTCTGCGCCTTTCATTGGTCCAGGCTTGTTCGGCGGCTCGGCACGACAAGCCTTATCCAAGGTAGCGTCAATGGTTGCTGAGCAGGAAGTAGTAGGCAAGTCGTGGAAGTCGACTAAGAAGACACAGCATCGGCACGAGCAGCAGAGGCAGCACCAAAGATTGCCCTTCCGTCCTTCTGGCCGTGATGCCCATCGGGCATCCGGATCACAGGGACCTGGCCGTTCATCCTCATACAAGTCCTCTAATAAGAGGCCGTATGAGGATGACAGGAAGGGTGGCGGATTCATCACCCAAGCAATTTAGCGTCTTATCGTGCAATATCGACCGCCAGCTGTGTGCAGACTTCAACTGTTCTCAAGCCAATGGGAACGGGTCATGCGAGATTGTTTAGGCTGTCAGTGGTTAAGAAACAGCTACGAACCGGACTGGCTCATCCGTCAATCGTTAGTTCCATTAACATCGACTCCAGTGTGGACTCCCGTTCCAAGGGAATCCGATCGTCTAGATGCCATTTGCTCAGAAATTGAAGATCTTCAGCGGAAGAACGCGATTCATCTAGTCTGCAATCAGTCCTCCCTAGGCTTCTATTCGATGATGTTCCTCGTTCCGAAACGTACCGGAGGTTGGAGACCAATTCTCAATCTCAAACCGTTGAACAAATTTATTCTTTCTCCAAAGTTTCAGATGGAGACTGTAGCAGCGGTGATGACAGGGCTGAGAAAAGGCATGTTGGCAGTGTCGACTGATCTGAAGGATGCATATTTTCATATACCAATGTCAATTCCTTTTCAGAAATACCTTCGCTTTGCATTCCAAGACAATGTTTGGGAATTCAATGCGCTTCCATTCGGCCTGACCGCAGCACTGAGGGGCTTCACCAAAGTGGTTCTCGCCATGACTTCTTATCTTTGCAGGAGAAACATAGCTGTTTATACTTACATAGACGACTGGCTGCTGAAGGCCGGCAATCCAGTCACTCTGCGCAACAATCTTCAGGTAGTCCTAGCCTTACTAAAGGACCTAGTATGGATTGTGAATCTAGAGAAATCAGAATTGACTCCATCCCAGAAGTTTGTTTATCTGGGAATATTTTTCAACCTCAGGGACGGCGTAGCTTTCCCGGCGGAGAGCAGAGTCAAGAGTTTGATTGCAGTACTGGAGTCAGTTTCTCTGGGAGCCTTTCTGATGGCGCGTCAATTTCTCAGGATACTTGGTTTACTAGTGTCTCTGGAGAAAGTGGTTCCTTATGCGGCACTCAGGCGCAGGCCGATTCAGATGTATCTAAGGTCATTCTGGTTTCAGAGAACGGATCCGTTATCTCTGAGAATTCCAGTAAAAGAACCATTGATATTCCACCTTCAGTGGTGGTTATCACAACAGAATCTCCTGCGAGGTGTTCGTCTACAACCTCCTCAACCACAGATGTCCATCTTCACAGATGCATCAACGACGGGTTGGTGAGGGGTATTGGACGATCAGTCAGGGGAATGGGATCAGACCAATGCGCAGAAACATATCAATGTTCTCGAATTATTAGCAGTGGCATTAGCACGTCGAAAATTCGAGAACTTAATCCGAGACAAGATTGTCCTAGTAAGGACAGACAACTCATCAGTGGTGTCTTATTTGAACTGCCAAGGTGGGACGAGATCACGGAGTTTTCTATGATGATTTGGAACCTTCTGCTGTGGTGCCAAGAGAGGAATGTTATTCTTCGGGCAGCACACTTTCACATCAAGAGTATACTTACCTCCCTAATACTTTTGATATTGCTAAATATCGGCTTTCACTCAATAAAACACTCAGATTAAAAACAGTTAGGTGCCCCTACTGGGCAGGGAGTCAGAGGTAGTCCGGCAGATGGTCGCCCCACCA
Organism: Chaetoderma sp. LZ-2023a; assembly: GCA_034401795.1. NCBI lineage: Eukaryota > Metazoa > Mollusca > Caudofoveata > Chaetodermatida > Chaetodermatidae > Chaetoderma > Chaetoderma sp. LZ-2023a. The sequence continues at coordinate 15,872,333 of CM067365.1, forward strand.
CCGCGCATGCGCCGACTACTACTTCCTCTTTGCTCATTTATTGGCAAAGGGTTACATGCGGTTTTGTGTTCTCTATACTTTTCTGCGCGTTACCTTGTGTTTTACTCAAATTTGACGGTTCTTGTTCGTGGGAAGCATGTCGGAAAGGGAGGATTCACCTTTAGAAGGAGCGGGATCTCTTTATCAGGTGACTTCTTTGATATGCTAGCGTGTTTTGTCCCGGTTTAATGTGTTTCCGGGACTCGCGCTTACCGTGATTAGCGCCTGTTTGTGTTGGTTATTTTACAACATGGTGCTTCATAAGTCTCATTTCTCTTTGTGTTTTGTCCACAGGTATCACGTAGAAGCTTTGATGGACTTCTCGGCACAAGAGGATATGTTTTCTCTCCACCACGGTTCCATTTCCTACTAATACTGTTAGGTTATCTAACCAAAAGAATATGTTCAGTGAGTTGGAGGCCTGTTATAAAGGTCTTCTCACTTTGCCCTCTTGATCCAATTCCTTTCCCTTCGGTGGAGAGAATGTAGAGGCGTACTATGGTGGAGTTCTCCGGTACATCGCGTTGGATGGTTTGTCTGTACAAGTGTCAGGTATCTAATTATTGATAAACAAAAGGGGAGATAATTTCCCTTTTTGCCAATGCTAGAATTGGAAGGAGTTATCTCTGTATATCTGATTGTTGTGTACTCGATATGCCTATTCAACGGGAATGTTCCGGTTACTTATACAATTCGTTCTTGCACTTGGTGCTTGTTGCGGATCGATTAGTTTGGTCACGGGAGTGATGACGTCATAATCGGCCTTGGCCTTTATTAACAATTAACGTTTTGTCCAAGGCTGGTTCTTCTTGATTTGCGATCTTGAGGATCCTGTCCCTCTCTTTTTTAGTTGGTTTTGAGTTGGCTAACCTTAACTATCTTGCTCATTGTCCCTGTCCTTTGTCCTGTTTCAGAGACCTGGTTGCCCGTCCTGCGGGAGGTTTTTGAAAAACCGTTTCGTTCCGCACTTGTGCTTCAGCTGCAGTCCCTGTGGACCGTTGCTGAAGTGCGACGTATGTAAGCAGTGGGGGGGAGACCTAATGTCTGAGTTTTTATCTTTGCAGGCAAGGGAGAAGGTGATGGAGGAAGAGAGGAAGAAGAAGAAGGAGGGTTGTAAGAAGGGTAAGAGGAAGGCCTCATCCGCGGTGGATATGGAGGCCTTCAGGTCCGAAATGTTACAAGAGATGCAGAGGACAATAAAGGATTTGGTCCCAGAGTTGCTTCCCGGCATGCTCCCTGGGCCAGCTCCTTTGTTGTCCTCGGCATCTGCATGCGAGCAGGTGATCCCCGCCTCTGAATCCGGTCTCTTTAGGTCCGGTCCGTTTGTGGATTCAGAGGTGGCCCCTTTGTTGGGGGCAGTCCACGACCCTGGCAGCAGGCATGGCGCCGCGCCGAGGGGCCGTGGACAACGGTTGTTGCTGGGACCCGCGGTCTGCTCATCAGACCCCGGGTATCCGCGCGCCGAAGGTGTCAAAGCCTCCTATGGCACCTTCCCTGGCCAGTCCGGGTTAGCTCTCTTTGCTGACCCGGAGTCTAATCTTTCTGGCCAGGAGGAAGAGGATCTCCTGCTAGGGTCGCCTTCTGAGGACGTGGCCATGGAATACGACGTCTGTGCACCCCTCGCGGGGAATACAGGCGACGTGTTCCGTGGTTCTACTCTCGCAGGAGTAGATTTCACGGTCCAGAAGGTGTCCCCGGGCGGTGCTGTTGACCACGGATACCGCATACCTCGGCTTGCCGATGGTATCGCTGGTGCTGGTCAGGCCCGCGGTAGAGCGGTGTTTACCCCACGCTCTGCCACGGCGCCTGCTCCTGGTCAAGCCGCGGAGTTTAGCATGCCTGCTCTCTCGGGCCCGCATGCTTTTCCAGGCTTGCCAGGGGTATCAGCTTACCCGCCGTCGACGTCAACTGCGAGTGCTCTGGAGGAAGACGAAGGCCCTCGTCTAGTAGAGCGCTCGCAGTTAGCCACGGAGGAGGATTGGTCGGACGCTTGCCAGTGGCTGGTAAGTGTTCGGCCCGATCTACCCGTGGAGCTGCCGGCTAGCCAGCGTGACCATAGGCCGTGGTTAGCTGGTAGGCCGGCGGCTACCGCTATGCCATCTCTGCCGCTGGCTGAACATGTCGTGGACATGTTCGAAGCGGCGGAGGCGTCCATTAAGGTTAATGGACGTCTCGCGAAGGCCCCTCGCGAGGTGGCGAAGCGTTGCCGCATCGTGCCCCTGGATTACCAGCGGTACGGTGTGGTGCCGAAGCCAAGCGTTGATGATCGCGCGGCTTTAGGCGAAGATGCGCGGCCGGGCTCCCGTTCTGACACGGGAGTCTTGTGCTCGAACGCGTTGCGTTCGGCGAATGCCGTGCTGCGTGATGCGGAGGAGAGTGGGAGAGCGTCGATTGCCGCTCTGTCCCACGTCTCCCAGCTGCTACAGGGGGTGGTAGCGGCCTCCGCATCACGCCAGCCAAGCCCGGTAACAGTTCAGAGAGCCATTCAGGATGGTATCAACCTGGCTTTGGACTGTTTGACGCGGGCGGTGACCAGAAGTGTCCGGGCGAGGCGCACGTTTGCACTTGACAATCTGTGCCCGTCCCAGGACCTGTATAATAGGCTGCTGCGGACGCCTATGACAGGTCCTGGTCTCTTTGGAGGTGAGGGATGCAGGCACCTCCAGGAGACGGTCACTCTGGTTAACAACCAGAGGGCGCTGCGTGAACAATTTGAGGTGCTCCGGCGGGAGCGTGTTCGCGCGGCACCCCCTGCGTTTCGTCCTCTGCAGGCTCGAGGTGGTGCTGGCCAGGTCAGATGCCAGCCACCGTCGCAACGTAGGCCTAGGCCACGGGCGATTCGGCCAGCAGTGAGGGGGGCGCAGGCTCCCCAGCCGCACCCAGCCAGACAGCCGCCCGCGCACCGTGGTGCGCGCGGCGCTGGGCGGGGCGCGCGGGGATCTGGTCGCGGTAATCGGGCCTGATGGCCCGGTTACCGCGGTGGGAACCACTCCGGTGTTTCACGCCGAGAGAACAGTGCCACTCTGGCACTCCTTATGTCCACCTCTATCCCTAGGTGGACCGGTGGGCGGCCGTTTGGCCGGCCACTTGCCAGAGTGGAAGCGGTTGACTCAGGACCGTTTAGTCTTGCGATGGCTTTCAGTCGGGTATCGTCCCGACTGGCTGACAGGCCCGCCATCGCGACTGTCTCTCGCGCCGATCTGGACTCCTATTCCACGGGATCCGGATCAGAGGTTGTGTATAGAGGAGGAAATAAATTCCCTCATACAAAAAGGAGCCATTCAGCCGGCACTAAGGTGCCCGGGCTTTTATTCAACCCTGTTCTTAGTACCAAAAAACACCGGAGGGTGGAGGCCGATTCTCAACCTCAAGCCATTGAACAAGTTCATAGAGACGCCCAGTTTCAAGATGGAGACTGTGCGCTCGGTGTTGGCGGGGTTAGAGCGAGGAATGTGGACAGCGTCAATAGATTTGAAGGATGCTTATTTCCACATTCCCATAGAGAGGAGTTTCCGTCGCTTCCTGAGATTTGCATTTCAGGGCCGGCGGTGGGAATTCAGGGTGTTACCCTTCGGGATTTCCACGGCTCCTCGGGTCTTCACCCGTGTGGTTCTCGCGATCACTGCATACCTCCGCAGGAGAAGCATAGCAGTCCACACGTACATAGACGACTGGCTGTTAAAAGCACACACCCGGGAATCATTGTCAGCCAATCTGGAGATTGTTTTGAAAACTCTCTCGGACTTGGGCTGGATGATCAATTTCCCGAACTCAGAGCTAACTCCATCCCAGAAGTTTGTTTACCTGGGCATGTTCTTCGATCTGGAGACGGGGTATGTGTACCCCACTCAGGAGAGGGTTCAAATACTCATCTCGGTAATACAGTCGGTGTGCGACAGTCGTCATGTCCTGGCACGGGTTTACTTGAGAATGCTGGGCTTGATGGTTTCTTTGGAACCAGTCATTCCGCAGGCCGCCTTACGCAGGCACCCGATCCAGTTGTTTCTCATGACACAGTGGACCCAGAGTTCAGGTTCGCTGGACTCGAACGTGTCAGTATTGGCGCCTCTGATTCACCACCTGCAATGGTGGTTGAATACAGAGAATCTCTTGCCGGGGGTTTTGCTAACCCCTCCCCACCCTCAGGTGACTGTGTATACAGATGCATCGATGGAGGGGTGGGGAGCTTGTCTGGAAGAGTCCACAGTATCAGGGCTTTGGGATCTGGATCAGTCCAAGGAACATATCAATCTACTAGAGCTAAGAGCAGTAGTCCTGGGCCTGGAACATTTCTTACAGAAAGTTCAGGGCAAGATTGTTCTAATTCGTTCAGACAACTCAACAGTAGTGACTTACATAAACCGCCAGGGCGGAACGAAGTCGCCCAGTCTCTGTATGATGACATGGAAACTGCTTTGTTGGTGCCTGGATCATGGGATCACCTTGAAAGCAGTTCATATTCCGGGGAGATTAAATCTGCTAGCAGACTCATTGAGCCGAAGGATGAGTGTTTTACCCACGGAATGGCAACTAAATCAATGTGTGGCGGATCGTCTGTTCGACCATTGGGGGAAACCCAACATAGATTTGTTCGCAATGAAGAAGAATGCGAAGATGACGACGTACGTCTCTCCGATTCCAGACCCAAGCGCTTTCGCAACAGATGTGTTAGCTATCAGCTGGGAGGGAATGTATGCATACGCATTCCCCCCAGCAATCCTGATTCCAAAGGTGCTTCAGAAAATCAGGCAGCAGGAGTGCCAAGTGCTTCTGATCGCCCCGGATTGGCCAAGCCGATCGTGGTATACGGATCTGCTGGACCTTCTGGTCTGCAATCCGGTTCCGGTGCCTCTGATGGACAACCTTATCTTCCAGGGCAAGGCCCTTCACGACAATCCGTCAATGTTCCGATTGACTGCGTGGATGTTGTCAAGGAATCTAGAATTAAGGAGGGCTTTTCTGAGCAAGCGGCCATGTTTATGGCCAAAGCCAGGAGGGGGTCAACCTCCAGAGCATATAATTATAAAATCAACAGATTTGCAGAATGGTGCTCAAAAAGATGTATTGATCCAATGGAATCATCTATTCAGGTAGTGGCTGATTTCCTCTGTCACCTATATGATGCCTATAGCCTCAAGCCTAACTCTATTGCTGGTTATAAGTCAGCTTTAATGACTGTTATTCCTTGCTTGGCTAATAGGGGGAGTGATGAAGTAAGTACATTAAATGTATTAATTAAAGGCATGGGCAATCTAAGACCAAGGAATCCTCCACTGATTCCGTCTTGGAGTTTATCACTGGTGCTCCAGGTACTAGGTGATAAGCCTTTTGAACCACTTAGTTCCATTTCTATGAAAATGTTAACTCTTAAAACTGTATTTTTAATTGCTGCGGCCTCGGCAAGGCGTAGGAGTGAAATTCACGCCTTATCAGCCGAGGTTGACCATTTTGTGGTTACAGGGGAAGGCCTTAAGCTTCTACCTAGGATTAATTTCTTGTCTAAAAATCAGTCATTGAAATATCCAGGTCAGCCTATTTTTTTGCCATCTTTAACTAGATATGATCCTAATTCTAAAGTATGGTGCCCCGTACGGGCGCTGCTCCGGTACAAACAGCGTACTTCGGAGTGGCGTACCGACCAGTCAGCGTTATGGTTGTCATATATTGAACCCCATGGTAGGGCGTCTAAGGACACCATTTCTAGGTGGATTGTGGAATGTATTCAATTTTGTCACAAATCCGCCACCGGGCGACAGGTTGACGTGGCCAAGGCTCACAGTGTCCGCGGTGTCGTGGCATTCACTGCCCTGTTTAGTGGGGTCCCTGTGGATGATATTATGTCAGTGGCTCAGTGGCACTGTGAGTCAAGTTTTACAGACCATTACCTCCGTGACACCTCTAACCCTCTCGCCTTGTCGATTTTGAAACAATAACCGCTTTATGTTTGTGAAGAGTGCTTCCGCATTGCTTATATACTTCGCCATTCAGCGACGGTGACAACCACTTGTCGGGACTGTATCATCCTTCTCTACTGGATTCATGATGACAGCTTCCTAGTACAACAAGGTCAGTCTTGTTCATGTGTTGTTCATTGTTTTGTATTGTCACGTTACCCAGTGTTATTAATATGGTGATGGTTTATGTGGGTTGTGGTTCTTTAGAGAGAGTATACGAAAATGGAGCCTTTTCGTCTCTGTCCTATAGTACTTGGCACTAGTACGAAGAGAGCGTGTAGGACATTGAGGTCATTTAATCTTCCTCCCAAGGGGGGGGGGGAGCGCATATGACAAATCGGTCATCTCTCAAACATCGGTTGTGTTATCCGATGGTTTATCAAATCCTGACTGTGTTTTCACACAGTTTCAGACGTCATAAGTGCCTTAAACGCTTGAAAGCGTATAGGGAAGAGCTGGTCTTTTGACCTCGCCTCCCTCCCGCCAGATTCACTTTCGAATTCTGGCAATATCAAAAGTATTAGGGAGGTAAGTATACTCTTGATGTGAAATAAACGAAATCTAGGATTTCTTTTTTCACGAGAGAGTTGATACTTACCTCCCTAGATACTGACCCGGCCTCTCCGCCCCACAGAGGCTCGGTCTTCAGGCTCTTGGTAGTTGCATGTGTTAGCCAATAAATGAGCCAGAGGAAGTAGTGGTCGGCGCATGCGCGGTGGTGGGGCGAGCATCCGCCGGACTACCTCTGACTCCCTGCCCAGTAGGGGCACCTAACTGTTTTTAATCTGAGTGTTTTATTGAGTGAAAGCCGATATTTAGCAATATCAAAAGTATTAGGGAGGTAAGTATCAACTCTCTCGTGAAAAAAGAAATCCTAGATTTCGTTTAATTCCAGGAAGACTGAACATCTTAGCAGATGCTCTCAGTCGAAGGACGGTTTGTCGTCTGACGGAGTGGCAGCTCAACCAATCGGTAGCGGAGGTTCTATTCAAACATCGGGGCAAGCCAAATGTGGACCTGTTTGCGATAAAACAGAAGGCAAAGATGGTCACACGTGTTACGGATCCCGGACCCACTAGCTTTAGCAGTAGATGCACTGGCGATAAGTTGGAAGGGAATGTACGTGTATGCTTATCCTCCAACGATTCTCATCCCAAAAGTACTGGCAAAGATAAAAGAGGGTATGTGCCAAGTACTACTGATCACCCCTTATTGGCCAGGATGATCATGGTTTACGGATCTGCTGGACCTTCTGGTCTGCAATCCAATCCCTCTTCCAGACAGAAGAGATCTAATCTCTCAGAACAAGGGTCTGTATCTCCATGACCGACCGGAAATGTTCAAATTGACTGCATGGATGTTATCAAGCAGCGTGCAATTAAGGGTGGCTTTTCTGAGCAAGCAGCGAAGTTTGTTGCTTCAGCCAGAAGAGGGTCAGCCGCAAAAACATTTAATTATAGAATCAACCAATTTGCAGAGTGGTGTAAGGGAAGAGATATCAATCCCTTTTCTGCATCTGTTCAACACGTAGCAGATTTTATCTGTCATTTATACGAAGTTGACAAACTTGTACCTTCAACCCTAGCAGCATATAAGTCTGCATTAGCTTCAGTCATTCCCAGTCTGCCCATTGAAGAAGTGGAGAATGACACTTTGAATGAAGTTATTAAAGGAATGAGCAATCTGCGACCTAGACAGCCAATTCCTATCCCAGCATGGAATCTATCTCTTCTTCTTCTTCTTCTTCTTTTCGTTCGCTGATCATACCGCTATTCCTGTAAATGACTATCGACATGATCATAAGCGCTATGTGCATGGATCCATGGTTTATTAGAGTGCGCCATGTGGCCTGGAACCTCCGTCTTCAGCACTCGAGGTTTCTGTCAGGGTTACCTCACCCTTACCTCCTTTAGTCGCCTCTTATGACACGCAGAGGATACGGAAGGTGTATTCTAAGCCCCACCTACAGGGCAAATATATCTCTTGTTCTACAGGTTTTAGGGCATGCTCCCTTTGAACCGATTAGATCTATAGATATTAAACTGTTAACTATTAAATCAGTTTTCTTGGTTGCAGCAGCATCGGCGAGAAGGAGAAGCAAAATACATGCGCTTTCTGCTGAACAAGACCGTTTTGTCATCACAGGTGAAGGTTTAAGACTACTTCCACGTCTTTGTTTCCTGGCAAAGAATCAGTCACTTAAATATCAAGGACAGCCGATCAATTTGCCAAGTTTAACTAGACATGACCCAAACTCTTCTGCTTGGTGTCCTGTCAGATGTCTAAAAATGTATAAGAAACGTACTGAGGAGTGGGGAGATGACCCAAAATCTCTGTGGTTATGTCTCAAAGCTCCTCATTTGTGCTCCTCGAAATGTACCATTTCTTGTTGGATGGTCGATGCTATTCAGATGTCGCACAAAATTGCTACAGGAAAGCAGATTGATCGTGTGAATGCCCATCAGGTCCGAGTACTAGCAGCAGCATCGGCCCTTTATAAGCGTGTCTCATTAGAGGAGGTAATGTCTGTAGCACAATGGCATGCCGAGTCGTCATTCACTGATTTCTACCTTCGCGACATCTCCAGCGCACTTAATCCGGTAGCCGTCGCCAATTTATCGAATCTGAACTAAAGCCACATCCAACCACTATTTCGCACACATCACAAGTTTCTTCCACTTGCACTGAACAATGGCCATGCACATGACCCGAGAGCGACCGTGGATTGGGCTGAGCTCTTGTGATGAACAAGAAAAGCCAAGCACTCAAAAATGGTGAGTGTTTGCCTTAATTAAGTGACTAATTTTAAGTTTACTTATAGTCGAAATACCAGACTATCTAAGTAAATAATCTGGCCAAGAACATCTTATTCTTTTAAACAGACATCAGACTCATTCCAATTTGAAAATCTAATCGATATACTGAGTTTTTTCAAAATTAGAAGTTGTAGTAGCTTCTTTGCACTCTACTGGACTGCCCTAGCTGAGACTTGGGGCTGACACGTGTGTGGTGGGTGTTGCTCCCCGTTTTGACAGCCCTCTGGAATTTGTGCGGAAAAATGAGGGTGGGGGGGTTAGCGCGGTCTAGACCATGGAAGTTTAGCACTCTATGAGTCAGATAGCGGAACCCAACCATATGCCAGGGTTCTAGTCTCTTCACAACCTTCTCTGTCGGATGGTAGATGAGTGCTGGTTCGAGCCTCACCTCCTCCCACCGGTATTTCTTGGCTGTCGAAATCCAGAGTTTATCATAATAGTACATCTGGTAAGTATTATTCGAAGTAGAATAAAAAAAGCATCCGCTTTTGTTTCTACGAGAATTCTTAATACTTACCAGATGTACTATGGCCCTGCCTCAGCCGCCCCACTGAGGTGAGGCTGAGCTGCTTTCGCTGTTTGTTAAGGCAAATATAAGATGAATCTGACTGTGATTGGGAATTGACTCAGTACCTGGGGCTATGGTAATTCCCGGACACAGTATGGGCAGGACCAGGAGAGTGCGGAGTTTTTAATTGTTTATTTTGAGCTAGACTAGATAATAGGCATTATCATAATAGTACATCTGGTAAGTATTAAGAATTATCATAGAAACAAAAGCGGATGCTTTTTTGAGTCTGTCTGTCTGTCTCGGTTGGTCGGTCGGTCATTCGGTCGGTCACGGTCAGTCGGTCGGTCAGTCAGAATTTAAAAATAATATTGCCTAAATATTATGCCGATAGTCTGCAATCTACTTAGTCTCGATAATGTGTACTGAATCACAAAAACATTGGCTTGACATATCTTTCTTCATGAGTATACATATGCGCACGCGCACATGCTGGCATCTACAGATCACGCACACACGCACGCACGCATGCACACACGCACACATTGACTCGCGTGAGTGGTGCACGCATGCACACATGCTCACACACACGCAAACACATCGACTCTCGTGAGTGGTACACGCATGCACACATGCATGCACACACTGACTCTGATTCTCATGAGTGATGTGACAATATACATATAGTGCATTATCTAACTTTTAACAGATCTGTCACAAGTAGATGATGAGAGTTCTCGGTCACGCAGTGCTCTCAGTCGCTTGACGTCCAGTTCACAGATTGGAAATGTTGTGCCTAACTATCTCCCGCTCATGAAGTCTGTGTTTGCATTCTCATACATCTGGGCATTTGGAGGACATCTTGATGAGAGGTATTTAACTCTCTGCCTGCAGATTTTCTGCAGACTACATATTCCATGGGGTTTAACTCTGGATATGCTAAATATTTTGAAACCAGTTTGACTGAAGGTTGTTGTTGGCTATGTGTATATGTTTTGGTATCTGGGTTGTTGGCCTAGATATGAGTCCCTGTGGTTTAATTGGGCATTGTTACTTGCTGCATTTGATAGCTATGGCTTCCAGGCAGGTTGGTTGAAAATATTTAGGTTGTTATTTTCACAGCATTAAGACATGGTAACATCTGGTATCTGAACTCATTGGGTTTATGAATAGCTTAAGATTAAGTCTGTATGTTGCTATATTGGTTTGTGTTTCCTTTAATATTTTCAGTAAACGGTACTGTGCTGATTAGCTCTAATGACATAAAAAATAAAAGTATATATGACATAATAATTTCAGTTCATCCATCAATTATATGATGTCATAGTCAACTACATGACATGTAGGATGACGGCATAATCAAAGACGTGATGAATAACGTATATAAGTTTGTCGTGAATGCATAATTGGTGACAGACTAAGTGTTGGTGTATGAATTGTATGTCTTTACTATTTAATAAATGTGCTGTTGATAGGCAGCAACAGCACCCAGTCAAATTAATTGCAAAATATTCAACAGCATACCTGAGTGTATAGTTTTCTGGAAATTCAAGGAGTTAAGGGATCGATCGAGCGAGGTGCGGGTAGAGCTTAGCTAGTGATGGACATGGCATAGCTAAAACTGGATTCCTCAATTGATTATGATGTCATATGCTTGAGTGACAGATCAGATCTATCCATTGATATTGTATATCTCACAGTTGCCCGGGTGATGCAGGTCAGGTCACATGATATTGGTAATATCATCAAGTTGTTGAACATTTTGAGATTAATTTAATTGAAATCTGTCGTTACCTTAGACAATAACATCTTCCAGTCAAAGTAATTTAAACATATTCAACATATTTCCATAAATGGTTATATGGTTTTCAGATTATTCTAAAAGATTTAACATAAAAATAAATTTACCGAATCGCTATATGGAAAGATTTTGTAATGTAGAATGGTTGTTTTTCAGGCACAAAAGTTCCTTTAACAAGTTTGCTCGGGAGACGATGTACCGCGCTCGTCATCCCATTAGACTGCCAATGTCTGGTACTGTGTATGACTACGCTATCGATGAAGCATCGGGTAGCTTCATGAAGTGGTCGGATCGCACTCAGGATAAAATCAGAGGACTGCCTTCCACATATATAGTTACAACAGAGGTAAGATGCTTTGCAGCTGCTAGGATATAGAGGTTTAATGGACCTTTCCAATCTTAGTTATGCCCCGCCCGTCTCTAGCCAAGCTCCACCTATACTTCACTCATGTTGGGATTGATCGATCCATGAACTGTCTTTCTGAGGTAGATGCTAGGCGGGGCAACCTTCGGGAAGCTGGGCATCTTCGCCAGTTAGATGTATGTGTCTAAAAGATAGGTAGGAATCCCTGCCACTTGCGGCCAAAGCTTGGAATCGTATCTAATAACCAAATGGTAGGTTAGAATGTAGCAGAAGGCCTGCATAAATAAAGTGGCAACTACCAATACAGTATCTTTTGACCTACACAAGACGGTGACCTGTGAATTCTTCGGAAATCATTCGTCCCATCTTCACGTAAACCAGTGTGCATCACATTAATTATGGCTTCACTAGGATTGACCAGCCCTTAGCTTTTTGTTTGAACAAAAGAGTGGCCCTTTTTGCCTGCTCTTTTCCTCCGCTTCGGCGTCGTAGGCATTTTCCTGTGATGGAGGCCCGCATGAGGCTCTTTCCTTTCACAACAACAATATTTTGTGTGTGTTAGGGGTGTAATTAGTTTATATTAAACTACCAAGTAGCCTCGTTGCGATGCTCCTTTGTGGGGATACCTCAGCAGATTTACGGATCTGTGTGGTACCTTCGGCAAAACCACGTAGAAAGAACACCGGATGGCTCTATGTACTGTATTATTTGGTCATTACTGTCAAATGAGTAGCATTGTTTGTATAGTTATCAATTGTGACTGTTTAATTATACCATTGTATTCAGACTTCTAAATTAGTAATGGACCATCATACCGGTCACACCAACAGTTGGGACGAGACTGTGAGGTTAAATCTCGGCGGCAATGGTCGCATGGCCCCACTGGAATGTGAACGTTCCACCGGCTCTAGAAGCCGGTCTTTGTACCTTCCGGAGAAACGTGATACGGGATCTGCAACCCCGAGAACCGCAGCTAACCAGCCCTCCCGCGCATCCTGTACATGCGGTGCAGCAGAGTGGAGCGACATGGCGGACCAGCGCGTACCCCCGCGAGTTACAGATATGTATTTTATGTCATTATATAACTCACTGCTGCATGCTGGAAATAAGTTCCTGAACGTGATCAATTCACTCATGCACTTTATCTGTCAGTCAAACATTCTTTCATTATTTGACTGACATCACATCAGCTGACGACACGTCAACTGACCTCACATCAACTGACGACACATCAATTGACATCACATCAACTGACATCACATCAGCTGACATCACAGTAACTGATAGGACAATCAGATGTGACAAAGAAAAGATGCCACCTATATGATCATGTATGTAGATGAAGAAATAAGAGATGAAAAGGTGAAAAACAGAAATTCCAATCAATTTTATCAATATTTTACTGAAAATCAATTTTTTTAAACTTTGACCATTTAACCCTTGAAATTTTAATGTCTGATGGATCGTTCAGAGAGTGGAAAGGTAAACATGGTCTATTTACACCTGCCTGACATAATTACCTGGGTTATTTACATGTAATATATTGTGGATTATGTTCCGTTTTGGCAGGTGGTGATCGACAGGAGTTGTATATTCCAATTCTAAGTCACATATATACTTGGGCAATCGTAATACGATCGTTCAATCTGTTAGTGTAACTTGGTTCGATAAATAATCAAGGTGTTGCAGATTTTGTAACTAATTACAGCTCCCAGTCAAATTAGTTTCAAAATTGCCAACAGAATATTCCTTCAATCATAAAGCATTTATTGTTTTCGATCTGTAGGTGTTAAAGCGCTAATGATCTGAAGTTCAAGCTGTGAGATGTGCATATTTATCATGATATACTTTGACAGTTTAAATTTTTAACCCTCAAATTTGTTTAAGAGAATCTCAATCTTCCCATAGAAAATGTTCATTTGAAGACCAAGAGATTATTTTTGAAAATTGACCACTGGAATGAATGGCTTAGTTATCGAGCCAGTCATTCCAGTGGCTCGTTTTCCAAAATAGTCTTCTCTGTACCTTCAAGTGAACATATCTGAAGACCACTGCAGAGGCCTGCTTTGACCATCTTGAGTGTTAACTGATACATATGATCGGTGTTGTATTCTATATGCCAGACTGATCGTTATGGTTTCCTGTTGGACTTGATGGTCGGCTCCCAGCATCCTGTGCTGCTGATTGGCCAGTCTGGGGTTGGGAAAACGTCACTTATCAAGGTAAGTGGAGATAAATCTGATCAGATTGCTGGCAACCATAAAATTGGTCACAAGACATATGTACTCCTTTACTACAAGTAAGTTGCTATAACAGATTTATTTTGGGATCAAGAGATTGTGCTTCTTGTCGCTCCCTGTGCAAAAGTGATGATGAATTGACATAGTGATCTGAATGGTGGGCAGAGAGAAGCATCTGTCATGTGACTTTTGTCCATAGAATCAGGTAGAATTGATCAGATTTCTCAAAATATCCAGACGAAGGATGGAGGGAGGGAAGGAGAGAGAGAGAGAGAGGGAGGAAGGGAGGGAGAGAGAGATAGAGAGAGAAAGAGGGAGGGAGAGAGAGGGGTAGAGAGGGGGGGGGGAGAGGGAGGGAGGGAGAGAGAGGGGGAGAGTGAGGGGGTGAGAGAGGGAGAGAGAGGGAGAGAGAGAGAGAGAGAGAGAGAGAGAGGGAGAGAGGGGCAGGGAGGAAGGGAGGGAGAGAGATAGAGAGGGAGGGAGAGAGAGGGGGGAGAGGGAGGGGGAGAGTGAGGGGGTGAGAGAGAGGAGGGAGGGGTTGAGAGGGGGGGTGGGTGAGAGAGGCGGCGAGAGAGGGTGATTGAGAGCGAGAGAGGGAGAGCAAGAGAGGGAGAGCAAGAGAGAGAGAGAGAGCAAGAGAGGGAGAGAGGGTGAGCGAAAGAGTCATAACTAACAATAGCTTGTGACTCTATTTATGTTGTCATTATGAACAACAAAAGGATGTTTGGATCAAATTAGTTTCAATAATATTCAAGGTGATGGATCTGCAAAAATCATTGTTATGTTAGACGGTCAAGGTCACTGTTCCTAAAAAATAAGATTTTTGTTCACACATGATAGATTCACAAGTTGTTTTTGATTTTGGCCAAGGAAAGACGAATCTCTAATGTCAAGGTCACTGCTACTGTGTGTGTGGGTTCCCATGTGTGTGTGTGTATGTCTGTGTGCGCATACATGCATGTGTGCATATTTCTGGACATGGTACATACTAATGTGGAATGCAAGAAACATTATTCACGTGTTTGGGTATGCTTTTGTGCTGTTGTGGCACTCTAATTACTCTATGTTGTTATTTGTTGTGTTGTGTTCAGAATGTAACAATGCCAAAGCACATGATGTCGCGTCTGACCATGTCCGCCGGGGTCACGGTCACCTACATGCAGGAGATAATTACAGCCCACCTTAATAACCTACATGAGAAGAGGATGCAGGCGATGGCAGGAAGCAGTAATACCAGCAACGTCAAGAACAAACAGTGCCATCTGTTCTACATAGATGATCTGCACACTGCTTCCAAAACTGATGGTAAGTCATTATTTACAGATGATGATGATGAGTGGTGGTGGGTGGGTGGGTGTGGTGCTGGTTGTGGTAGTGGTGGGGTTGGGTGGTGGTTGTAGTAGTGGTGGCATTGGGTGGTGGTTGTGGTAGTGGTGGCATTGGGTGGTAGTTGTGGTTAGGTTGTGTGGTGCTTGTGGTAGTGGTGGTGATAGCAGTGGTGGTTTGTGGTCATCATAGTAGTGGTGTTTGTGGTGGTCTTAGTGGTGGTGGTGGTTCTGGTGGGCGTAGTTGTGGTGGTGGTCAAAGTGGTGGTGGTTGTGGTTGTCGTAGTAATGGTGGTGGTGGTTGTGGTGGTGGTTATAGTAGTAGTGGTGGTGGTTGTGGTGGTCGTAGTAGTGGTTGTGGTGGTTGTAGTAGTAGTGGTGGTGGTGGTGGTCGTAGTAGTGGTGGTTATGGTGGGCATAGTAGTGGTGGAGGTGGTGGTCATAGTGGTGGTGGTGGTGGTTGTGGTTGTCGTAGTAGTAGTAGTGGTTGTGGTGGTGGTGGTTGTAGTAGTGGCGGTGGTCGTGGTGGTGGTTGTGTTTGTTGTAGTATTAGTGGTGATGGTGGTGGTGGTGGTGTTTGTTGTAGTAGTAGTAGTGGTGGTGGTGGTTGTAGTAGTAGTGGTTGTGGTGGTTGTAGTAGTGGTGTTGGTGGTGGTGGTTGTAGTAGTAGTGGTTGTGGTGGTGGTGGTTGTGTTTGTTGTAGTAGTAGTGGTTGTGGTTGTGGTGGTTGTAGTAGTATTGGTGGTGATGGTAGAATCTATTCAGCATATCCAGCTTTAAAACCCATGGAAAATGTAGTGTGCAGAAATTCAGCTGACAGACAGTTAATATGCTATTCCTATATGCATCATGATGTATGTTTATACAGGAGTACAGCGTCCATTAGAGATTCTTCGTCAGATGTTGACACAGGAGGGCGTATATGACTGTGATCGGAACATCTTTGTCAGCACAGAGGAGGCTAACTTCTTAGCTGTTCTCACAACTCCCTCAGCACAAGGTAAGGGCAACTCTTTTATTCTTGGCAAAATAAAGTGATCCAATCTTCCATTCATGTATCAGAAATCATAATAACAATACATCACTAGAGAGACGTCACAATCAAATGACGTAGATCTAATACAAAAGTGAGAAAGATTGAGCGCGAAAGTGTCTGAATCATGTCTTTGGTGACTACAATTTAATTAATATTCTGTTGAATATTTAAAAACTAATTTGACAGGAACCTGGCTCCCAGTAAAATAAGTTTCAAAGTATTCAACAGTGTACTTGAAATTCTGAGAATTCAGGGTTCAAAGTGCTAAAATCAGTTAGAAATTGCGTAAAAGTGGCCGCGGCTTGCTTAGAAATGGATCCCTCTGTTTATCACACTGATATCAAAACATTAGTTTTTGCAGAGGAAAATCGGCTGTACATTTTCTAAGCACTTTTACTGTTACCTTGACACAGACACGCACATGCACGCATGCACACACGCATGCACACACGTATGCAAACACATGCACACATGCACGCATGCACACATGTATGCAAACACATGCACGCACACCGTAAAGGTGCTTATTCACAGCAGAATGCTTGAAAATAAAATTTGCGAAATTGTATACTTTTGGAGGCTTAAATTGTGGACTTAGACGTAATGAAATGAAATAAATCTTAACATATGGCTATTTCATTATGTATAAATTACTATAATTTTGTGAATTTATGAAATGAAATTAGAGTCCCTAATTCAACTTCGGAATTTAAAAAAATAATAATTTGTATGGAATGAAATTATTATTGTGTTAAGATTTATTTCGCTTCACCATTGAGGAACACAAATTAAGACTCTAAAATGCTTATCAATTAAACAATTTTATTTTCACGTATTCTGGTGTGAATGTGAACCTTTAACATTTTCGGTGTGTACACTAAGCCCCTGTATGTATGCTAAAATGCATTTTGCATTACTGTCTTTTAACATTCCTTTACACATGATGGTGATCAGTACGTTCAGCTATGCATCCATTCAGGTATACCTCTGCAATACAGCTTCTGAATGGGGACTGCTTTGTAACACCTCACTTCATTTACGAGTTTCCCACAATAAGACCTTAAAATCTGTTCATAAGCACCGAGCTTATCTGCCATGTTTGGCAGTATTTTGAAATTCGCCTATTGTTTAATTCATGCTTAAGCATTTAATTGACAAACCAGCCAAAAATTGCTTCTAGAGAGATCATGAGCACTGCCTGCAGACTAAGAGAACAATAATATTTTTAACCTACCAAAGAAAGAAACGACTGGTTCGATAAGAAAGCCAATCATTGCGGTGTTAAATTTATCAAAAATACTCTACTCTTGATCCTCAACTTGATATTTGTTATGAGAAAATACAGATTTTCGTGCCCATATTATTACCAGGAAATAATTAATAAATATATAAGACCCACTTCTGTATTCATTCTCTGGTGTCTGCTTCCACCTGACACAGCATTACATGGGATAGACTTTCAGTGGAGTCTGTCCATTCCACCAGAGTTATCTCCCCTTTTTCGCTCGCGTAAAATTTCTTGCAATACATGCGATTGTTATTGGTATTTTATTTTTCAGGAAGTGGTCTCGGTCAATCATGTCACCTTCCATCTAGTCGACTAACACGTTTGTTTGTCACACTGAATCACTTCAACCCTGGCCAGGAGAGCTTGGTTATGCTGCTGTCACGACCACTACACCACTGGCTGGAGGAGTTCCCGACATACACTGTGGAGCACCATGGCGAATTTGCTCAGGTATGGATTCCAACTCAACCCCTAACCCTCAAATTTGTTCAAGAAAATTTAAATTTTCTTATAGAAAATCTCATTTGCAGACAAAGAGAAGACTAGTTTTGAACATTTCCCACTGGAATGACTGGCTCGATTATCGAGCCAGTCGTTCCAGCGGTAAATTTTCAAAAATATCATTCTCTTGGTTTGCAAATTGATATTATTTAACATAACTATACAGAGAAGGCATTGAATATTTTAGAAATAATTTGACTGTGTGCTGTTAAATTAGTTTCAAAATCCTCACCAGACTGTTTATGAAATAGTAAAGACATAGCTTTTGTACACTTGACAGACTGTTGAATTTTCATGACAATTAGATACGTCATTCATTAAGCATTTTGATGTGACATCCGCCTACATGTGACCTAATTGATTATTATGTCATATATCTTGAGTGACAGATCATATCTATCCATTATGCATGTATATATGTTTTGTGCAGGCGATGACTATTGGCCTTTTAGAGGTGTATCACAGTATTCGTGAGAAGTTCCGCCCATCTCCAGTGCATCCGCACTATATCTTCACACAGCACGATATGGCCAAAGTCATTCTAGGAATGTTACTCATGTCTCCACGATCAAAAACACGCCGGGTTCGGATTCGCAAGCGTGACAAAGAAACTAATAGTAAGTTTACAGAAAGTTATGGATATATAATATATGATTGACAGTACTATGAAGACATGTTATCTCATGCACCACAGCATTCTGTATGTAACTAAGGAATTAAAGTTAAATTAATTGGCCTTTCAGTGGAGGACGAGGTAAAGAAATTTGTATAAAGAGTTTTAAAATGTTATATTTATTATATAATGGCCACCGTGTTTTCTAATGTGTAACATTCTATGTTTGCAAGTTAGGCAGCTTTGTCAGAAATGTCAAGAATTTGACAGACAGACTGACCAACAAACCAACTTATGGTAGTTGTAAGTTGCAACTAAAAATGTTTAAGCAATTTATTTCATTTGGTTAAAAGGTTTGTTATGATAATGGATGACTTTAAACCTTTCGCAGCCAAACCAGCCAAAACCAGTCTCTGCAATAATCTTTAGGAATGTCCACTTGAATAATTTCTGAAATATATCACTTATATATGTCTGTCTTGAGTATCTTGCCAATCATTCTCCAGTGATACATTTAGAAAAAAGATACTAATTTATCCATCTGTGTTCTTTGCAAATTTCCAGAACAACCTTTAAGAGGCAGCATTTCGCTTCCTAACCAGTCCTCGTCTGAAATGTGCCGAGAACCATCAAATAGCAGTTCCCTGGGCAAACTTGAGGCAGGAGAGACATCAGCGCCTATGATGAGGATTATTGCACAGCTGTGGTGCCATGAGTTGACCAGAACATTTGCTGATAGGCTTATTTCTGACTCAGGTATGTACTACACTATGTGATTCTTTGATGGTTTACCTGAGTATAGATGAGGGTGGCTGTGGTGGGTTTGGGGGTGGCAGGGGTGAGGGGAGGGGTGTGGGTCGGTAAGGTGTTCCATCCATCTGTGTATCAGCTCATCGATCCATGCATGTGCCCACATCTTTGGTTCGAATTTAAATTTGAATATAGTCCATATCCGTCATTTATCTTCCATGGCAAAAAATTTTCAATTAACAAAAAATCTGGTTTGAGTATAAATTAATAAATCTTCCAGGGATTCTCATCAAAGGTGGTACGTGGAAAGACACTGGTTAGGATTATGCTTCAGAAAACTCCATTCAGACGTGGCACCTAGTTATCTCCCCTGAATAGTGAATATTTTAACGAAAAGGGGCACTGGTCTGTTTTTAAATCTGCTCGTCTATTTGAACCCTTTAATGGTCAAATTTGGTCAAGAATGTCAAAATATTTTCTTACTGAATGGGCATCTGAAGGTCAAGATGCAGGTAAGCGGTTGAATATTTTAAAACTGATTTAACTGGGAGCTTTTGTCAACAGAATATTTGTTAATTTGTAAATTCACTAAAGCCGTACAATTCATAGGCTTTCACGATGGACGATTGTTGCCTTTGTGACAGACTTATTACAAGAATCCAGTTTTAGCTATGCCCCGCCCATTCCTAGTTAACCTCCACCAATGCGATGCTTGTGTTGGAATCGATCGATCCCTGAACTCGCTATCAATTTCCAGAGCACTATGCAGGTAAGCTGTTGAATATTTTGAAACTAATTTGATTGGGTACTGTTGCTGCCTATGGCAGCAACAACACCCAGTCAAATTAGTTTCAAAATATTCAACAGCAAGTTTATTAAATTTTAAAGACATAGAATTCACACAACAATGCTTAGACCATCATCAATTATACGTTCATGACATAGTTATCTACGTCATTTATTATGACATCATCCTACACATCACATACTTGATTATGACATCATATGATGGATGAATAAACTGGAAAGGTCAATTCATACACTTTCACGATGGACTATTGTTACCTTTGTGACAGACCTACTGCATCATTCTGATTGTGATGTCACCTAACAAGTGACATGTTTGAGTATCACGTCGGATACTTGAGTGACAGATCGGATCGCTCTATTGCGAAGTAGGTGTAGTTACTTGAAAGCATGTGTTTATTACAATTTTGACAAAAAAACCTACAATTAAGAGAATCATAAACATTTAGAATTATTTTAATAAATATTAGAAATTTGTATTATTCAGACCACGCCTGGTTTACAAAGACACTGGAGGATATTGCGGTGAAGCAGTTCTGTAAGCCACGAGATGATTGGAGGAGGGAAATGACAGCTATTGATGAAGAGAGCCAATCACAGGTCTTGTTATATCTTATGCTCTCTTTATAATAGTACAATTGCAATTACATTTAGGCATCGTCGTTATAAAGTTAGTTTAAGATAATTTTTTTAATAGTCTTTTATGCATAATTTTGTTTGTCTTCTTCTTCTTTTCGATCGCTGGAATCACACTTGGAGAGTCGTTCTCAAGATGAGATTTTGTTTGTCAAATAGAGGCTAACTCTATGTTAATGCCTGCCGTCAGCTAATGTGATTCATTAAGAGAGTCAATCTTGTTTTGTTATATTGTCCTGCGCATCACTATCTAGCATGAGTGAGGAGGAGAGCCAATCAAAAGTCTTGTTATATCTGTGATAGCAATCACTGCCAGTTGTCATCTAACATGAGTGAGGACGAGAGCCAATCAAAAGTCTTGTTATATCTGTTATAGCAAACAGTGTCTGTTGTCATCTAACATGCGTGAGGAGGGCCAATCAAAAGTCTTGTTATATCTGCCATAGCAATTAGTGCCCGTTGTAATCTAACATGAGTGAGGAAGAGAGACAATCAAAAGTTTTGTTATATCTGGGATAGCAATCACTGCCTGTTGTTATCTAATATGAGTGAGGAGAAGAGGCAATCAAAAGTCTTGTTTTATCTGTGGTAGCAATCACTGCCAGTTGTCATCTAATACGAGTGAGGAGGAGACCCAATCAAAAGTCTTGTTATATCTGTGATAGCAATCACTGCCTGTTGTCATCTAATACGAGTGAGGAGAAGAGGCAATCAAAAGTCTTGTTATATCTGCCATCGCAATCACTGCATGCTGTCATCTAACATGAGTGAGGATGAGAGCCAATCAAAAGTCTCGTTATATCTGCCATAGCAATCATTGCATGTTGTCATCGAACATGAGTGAGGAGGCCAGCCAATCAAAAGTCTCATTATATCTGCCATAGCAATCACTGCATGTTGTCATCTAACATGAGTGAGGAGGAGAGCCAATCAAAAGTCTTGTTATATCTGTGATAGCAATCACTGCCAGTTGTCAACTAATATGAGTGAGGAGAAGAGGTAATCAAAAGTCTTGTTATATCTGTGATAACAATCACTGCACATTGTGATCTAGCATGAGTGAGGAGGAAAGCCAATCAAAAGTCTCGTTATATCTGCCATAGCAATCACTGCATGTTGTCATGTGATATGATGACCAGCTGTTCACAGTCAGCACTTATGAAGCAACCTAGATGATTTTACTGGCACCTCTGGCTACAATCTTTCAATTATAATGAATATGCATGAGATAGATTCTATGGGAACATGACAGTAGATGTTATAATAGCAATGTTGTTACCCTTTAACTCTTTGATCCAGAATGGCCAAAACACAACAATCCTTGATGATTTTATAAACATTCTGTTGAGTATTTTAAAACTAAGTTGACTGCGAGCTGTTGCTGCAACAGGTTCCTGTCAAATTAGTTTCAAAATACTCAACAGCTTACATGTATGATCGTTTTAAAATTTTGATTAATGGAATGCAGGGTTCAAACGGTTAATGGACATGGCAGCAGCAAAATGGCTTCTGGAGTGGGCTTGAGAAATTTACATTGCAAGTCAAGTGAATTAGACAATAATTGATAATTTACTATTAGAATTGCTGGCTTTGGTAACTGATCCAATCATTACACTGGTAAATTTCCAATGAAAGTCATCTCGTCTCCTGCAAATATACATTTACCAAGCAAAATCTTTATTTTCTTTGCCAATCGAAGACATTATCGGATTACTTACCTAGTCTGTGATTCTATTTTCACAGGCATTTGACAAGAGCACACCGCGCAGCTTCAGAATACATTCTCCTCCATTGGCAGCTGCAAGACTCCGCCGTCCGTTAACTCCCACAGATAGTGACCCCGAGAGCATTCCCGCACTGCAAGACAAAGACTTTGATATCACAATAGCCGTGACCCTTGATGGCGCTATGGATAGCCCTCCAATCGAATCTAAGGATGGTGATAGTGCTGGTTTAGAGAGACAATCATCTCTTGTTTCTGAGGGCCATCCACAAGAAGGTATCTTGTCTTCAGAGGATAATGACGCTGATGAGTCTGAATCTATGCTACAGTCTGACACCATGACACCAGCATTATCATCAGAGAGGACTGGACTAACTGACACAGGTCCGTATTGCAGCATCGTAATAACATACGCCCCACTCACATAGCTCTGTTGTATGTGGTCGTACTTGCAGTCCTATGATCTCCTACAATGTGACGTAGTGGAATAATCAGTTTTCAGTCCATGAATCAATTCCATTATTTGTTATCGAGCAATTTCATTGACTGAAGTTGATCGACCCCATCTCATTGTTTATTATCTCACCTGGCTCGATGGGGCAAGTGAGGTTATGCCATGTCATTTGTCTGTCTTCCATCCATCGTGCACCTTCTGTCCATCATATAGCATCTCCTCCTTAATGGTTTGACCAATTTCAAACAAATTTGACTGGACGTATCCTATCATGGTAGGCTCCAAAACTTCAGAATTTTGATTGGTCAATTTTTTGGGCAGTCTTAGATTTTATGAAAAATTCACCGGAAATGATCAAAACTCATCTCCTCCTTAGCCGCTTGACAGATGATAACCAACCTGGGATTCAAGGATTCTATGGAGCTAAGCTCCATTGATTAGTCGATTTTTTGGATGAAAATCTTAGAATTTATGAAAGAATTACCGGAAATTGTCAAAATGCATCTCCTCCTTACCCACTTGGTCGATTTGATCAAATTTGACTGCATTTAGATTTTATGAAAAATGTACTCAAAAATGTCAAATTTCATTTCTGTGTGAAAGAAACTGTCATACTTAATCATGTGAACCCTAGTGTCCCAGCATCTCAATGTTAAAACAACGATACATGGAAGTCGTTGAATATTTTGAAACAAATTTAACATGAACCTGGTTATCCAGACATCTTACCTTTGAATCCTGTTTTGATTAGAATCAGGCTAACAGGGAGGGGAAATCTGCAATCTGAAATGTCAGTGATCTTGATGTTAATGTTGTTCTATGAACATAAACAATATAGTTAGTTTTGTGGCATCCACTGTACACATGGTAGCCAATGCAAGAATTAGGTAGAATATTCAAGTCAAAATGCTTCTATGCTTTAGCTCTTTAACCCTCGAATTTGTGCAAGAAAATTTCAATTTTGTCATGGGTTGTCTAGGTTATCTAGCCAGTCATTCCAGTGGTAAATTTTCAAAAATAGTCTCTTATTCTGCAAAATGGACATTTCCCAAGATCGCTGCTGAAGCCGTTTTTGGCCGATTTGAGTATGAACGGGTTAACCAGGCCTTTTGTTAATGTGTTATGTTCATAGCATAATGAACAGCTATCACACTATGTAGTTTACTTATGTAATGTCATGTTTTGATGGTCAAACCGGCCATGATGACATCTGCTGTCATCTTGACAAAAGTTTGGTTGATAGCCATGCCAGTCGTTCCAGTGGTAATTAAAAAAAAATAATCTTATGTTAGTATTGGTGTATGTATTTTGCTATCTCTGCCTTCTCTTTCCTCCCTCCTTTCCTCCTTTCATTCCTCCCTCCCATCCCATCCCTCGATGTCTCTCCCTCCCTCCCATGCTCCCTCACTCTCTCACTCTCCTCCTGGATGCCTTCCTTCCCTCCCTGCCTCCCTCCCGCCTTCCTCCTTTCATTCCTCCCTCCCATCCCATCCCTCGATGTCTCTCCCTCCCTCCCATGCTCCCTCACTCTCCTCCCGGATGCCTTCCTTCCCTCCCTGCCTCCCTCCCACCTTCCTTCTCTCCCTTCCTCCCCATCCCTCCCTCTGTCCCTATATCCATCCATCCCTAGTCTCTGCCTTCCTGTCTGTCTGTCTGTCTGCCTTCTTATCTGTCTGTCCATCTGTTTATCCATCATTCAATCCATCCGCCTGCCCGCTCACCCTCCCATTTGTCTGTCTGTCTGTCTGTCTGTCTGTCTGTCTGTCTGTCTGTCTGTCTGTCTGTCTGTCTGTCTGTCTGTCTGCCTGTGTGTCCTTCCCTCCCCCTCCCTCCATCTCTCCATCTGACTCATACATATCACATACTTACAGATACAGAAGATGATAGAGAGACTGATACAACAGCAGACTTCCAAATAGACCCGTCCACACCGGCCACCCCAGCCACACCACTAAGCATTGAATCAGCTCAGACACAAACAGAAGACAGCTCAGAAACAGGAGAAAGCAACAGTGATGAGACAAGTGCTGAAGGTATTACTTTCATTCACTAATTGTGGGTACTACTGAACATTTAAATAATCTTAGATGTAGACTTCTTAGAGAAGCTTGATTGCGCTTGTTTGTCCTGACGCGAACTTGTGTGCAAGTTTGAGTCTGGATACCCATATACAGTTTGTGTCTTCCTTTTATACTTTCCAGAAACGGCTACACGGGGGTGTGTGACCAGATTTGATTTTTGTAGCCGGATTAGACATTTGGTAGCCGGATTTATGGCTTGTGTAGCCGGTTGATCAAGTTATGTAGCCGGGATTAGGTCATCCCGTAGCCGGATTGGCTTGGTATGGAGCCGTTAGAGGTAGCTACTGTAGCCGGATTGGGTTGAAACTTGAACGGTGTAGCCGGTTTTGTTTTGTGGTGTAGCCGGAGGGAGTAGCTACCATAGCCAGTTTGATTTGAATTTTAAGACAGTGTAGCTGGTTTTGTTTTGAGATGTAGCCGGTTGCAGCCGTGTTTGTGCAGCCATGATCAGAAAATATTTTGGGTTTATAGTTTTCTGTTCAAAATGGCCACTTGTGGGTGGTCATTATGTCTATTTTGGGCTATTATTATAAATTTAGTTTAAATTTATAGTCATCGTGGTCATAGTCTAAAGGAGAAGTATAATTGGAGTAGTATTGGTAAGTGAATACTGATTGAAGTATTCGTTCCAGTGAGATCCTGACTCGTAGCGTTTCGTACCAAGTTTGGTTTAAATACAGCCAGCCCTATACTATCGCTATATTGATGATATTTTCATAATCTGGATCAAAAGTTCCGATTCACTAGCAAAATTCATAACACATATGAACAACGCACACCCCACGATTAAATTCACAGTGGAACAATCCACAGAATCCATCAGTTTTTTGGATACAAAAGTGTTTATCCTCCCAAATAGACACTTAGGCTTCGACCTCTACACTTCTCATCGGCTCACCCAAACTCTTCCAAACAAGCGAGCCCATATGGACAATTTTTTAGACTACAGAGGATTTGCAGTAGAGAAACAGATTTTCTCAAAAATGCCCATAAAATGGTACACCACTATGCTATCAGAGGATAACCAACAGATACCCTCATCACCAGCTTGCACAGAGCAATGCAACAAAACCGCTCAGACCTACTTCTGCCAAAACCAACCAAGGAAATCAACACTCGGATACCATGTATCACTGATTTCCACCAACACAGCAAATTAGCCCAAAGAATCATTAAACGTCATTGGCCAACACTACAGTCCAGTCCAAAATGTCGGGCAACATTCACAGAGACACCTATCTTTGGCCACAGACGCAACCCGTCCTTCAAGGACACATTGGTCACTGCTAAATTCACAGACCCATGGAAATTCGGACAAAAAGGGAAAAGCATAGCAAACCCCATACATCCATGCGCCAAAAATAACTGCTTATTTTGCAAAAACATGAATAGAACAAAAAGTTTCAAAAGCTCACACACTGGGCTAAAATATTTCATCAAAACAAAAACATTCTGTCACACAATGAATGTTATCTACCTACTTACCTGTAACCAATGCTGTAAACAATATGTAGGTGAAACTAAACTGGAATTCCAGGTTCGCATCAAAGAACATATGAGGGACATTAAAAACAACAAAGATACGCCTGTAGCACAACATCTTAATCTCCCTAACCACGGACCCACAGATGTCAACCACAGAATCATTGAAGTGTTACGTCACGATCCTGAAAGCATGGAAGCCACAGCTTTCCGCAAGGACCGTGAAAAATTCTGGATCCATCAACTACATTGTATGGACCCAATCGGCACCAATCACGCTGATTGGTAACCATCATCTACCTTTGGTAGTAAAACTTATAATCTTAGATGTAGAGTTTATTGTCTTGACTGTGAAAGATATATAGGCGTGTATCACATTTCCAATGATGTCAGTGTGGGCATTACGTTTTGCATTTAGAAAATCACTGTGGCTTATATTTCTTGAGGAGGTAAGCCTATCGGAACTAAATCAGAAGACATTGTTGCCTATGATATTTTTGTAAAAAGCTTGTAAGATGCTATGTTGTCCTGACGCTAACGGTTAGTGTCCGTTGAGTCTGGATGCCGATGCACTGTTTGCGCGTTCATTTTATAGTAATCTTGTACCCGATTGTACCCGATCATATGTGTATGTACCCGGATTTGGTAGATACATCCCGTTGTTTGTTGTCGTGTTTGTACCCGACTTGATGTGTACTTGTACCCGATTTGGTGACAATTTTTGTTTATTGTGTACCCGAGTTTTGGTGTACCTGAGTGTTTGTGTTTTGGTGTACCCGAATGTGTACCCGAATGTACCCGGTTTTGGGTAAATTCGTACCCGATTGTTGCCTAATGATGATGATGATGATGATGATGAGAAGGAGGAGGAGGAGGAGGAGGAGGTGTGAGTGTGTTCTGCCACTGAAGAAGTGAAACTTTTCAGCTGCAATCAGTTTTTCTGCAAACTTCTCCACTGTGTCTTGTCCACTGCGAGCGTCCTAAGTTCCTTTACCATCTTTAGTTGTTCTAGATTATGTTTTTTGAATTCTGATTGCAAAAAACTTAGCAAATTGATGTTGTGGCATCATTTGCGTGCCTGACACCTGTTTGCCTGACACCTGTTGCCATGTGATTGCAAATTCTTGTGCTTTCTGAGCAGGCATATTTTCTGGCATTCGAAGAACATCATTGAACATAGACCATTTCTGTTGCACTACCATCAAAGTTAGTGGCATCTGCATTACACAGTTTGTGGGAGTGATGCCTTTGATATTAGACTGTGTGGGCAGCGATGATTTGTAATGTTTGACAGATGTTTGTGGTGACATTCATCAAGTTTGTTCAAGAAGGCATTTGGAGCTGCCCAACTGTTGCAATTGTACAGAATTTTGGAAACTCATTTAATATCGTGCAGTTGCATCTTGACTTCCATGGGGTTATTTTAGGTTGTTGCTTATGCTGTTAGGAGTCCACAGAACTATGTAGACATCACATGGTCAAAGGTCAAATTCACTGTGACCTTGCTAAAAGCTTTTTTTATTAAGTTTCTGTTTACCAAAACTCAGCTTATGTTTCAAGATTCAATGTGATGGCATTGAGGGGTCAATGTCAAAGGTCAAGGTCGCTGACCCCTTATACTTATTGGCAGGGAGGAGGACAGGCGAGACATTTAATTTTGTAGAATTCTTGTTTATTATATAATGATGGCTCTCTGCTCGTTTAGCCCGTTCATTGTGAAGCCGGCTAATACTGGCATGTGCATGACTATTTGTGAAAATTTCCCACTGGAATGACTGCCTCGATAACCGAGCCAGTCATTTCAGTGGTAACATTTTTTAAATATTCTTTTCTTGGCTTGCAAATGTACATTCTACTTCAATATACTTACCTACTGGACCACTCTATGATATGTTTCCTAACACGTCTACTCTTCCAAATAAATCCCAATTTAAACAACACACATCAGGGACCTGCACCTAGGTGTGTCTGGAAACTCCCACACCAGTCACACTGACTAGCTCCGAGTCCAGACCAGCCATTCCACAAAATATTTGCATGGAACATGCAGTGTTTTGTTGCGTCTACTTAAAATTCCAGTTTTAGTGTTATTCGGGCTTATTTTCCATGCAATGATGTCTGGCTTCTTCGATCTTGAGTCAGGTATGGTTTATCCATCCGAAAGCCGGGTGGACGCCATGATGACATTATTGAAGATGCTGAAAAGGAGCCAATGGATTCCAGCCAGGACATTCCTGAAATTGCTGGTCTTAATGGTGTCAATGGAGTATGTGGTACCTTACTCAGTGTTAATGCGGAGAGCACTCCATTTGTACCTGATGTCCATGTGATCTCAGAGGAGGGACAGCCTTTTCAAGCCAATTCAGGTATTGGAGCCTTTCTGTCATCACCTTCATTGGTGGCTCAATGGACAGAATCTCTTGCTAGGAGTTCTGTTGTCTCCTCCATCGCCTCAAGTGCCGATTTTCACAGATGCGTCACAGGAGGGGTGGGGTGGACAGTAGGGGGGTGGGGGGTGGGGGGGTTTGGTGGTTAATTAGGTTCAGAAAGGGGTGGGGTGGCGTTTGTGCGACCAGTGGGATCACCCAGGTCAAAACTTTGATCCAATTCTAGTATTCTCTAGTTATTGTCGGTCTTCTCCCTTGTGGAGTTAATCAGTTGTCACTGATGGGAAATAGGATCTTGGACCTAACCTCAACCCCTCCCACCAGTTATATTTGACTGTCAAATTCTGGTGTTTATCATAGAGCGGTCCAGTAGGTAAGTATATTGAAGTAGAATCTATAATGCTTCCACATTGGTTTCTATGAAATAGTATAGTTACCTACTGGACCACAACCAACCTCAACCACCCCTCATGGTGGGGTCAGCTGCACATTAGCTATTTCGCAAATATTTTAGGAATGGCTGGTCTGGACTCGGAGCTGGTCAGTGTGACCAGCGTGGGAGTTTCCAGACGTGTCTACGTATGGGTCCCTGATGTGTGGTGTTTAAGTTTGGATTTATTTGGAAGGGTAGACATGTTAGGAAACATCATAGAGTGGTCAAGCAGGTAAGTATACTATTTTGTAGAAACCAATGCAGAAGCATTATAGATTCAGTAAACAAATGTTTAGATTTTCTCAACAAAATTTAGGTATTAAAGATTTAACCTTACCAGTCATACACTAGTGCAATGCACTGGAGAAGTCTTTACAAGGAAGCTGCGGTTAGGCTATTATGTATTTTCTTCTGTCTGTCAGTTTGGTTTTCTTCACTAATGCGAATTCTACATGGAGTATGGCAATGAATCTATGCTAGCCACTGTGCTAAAAATCATGCTTTATATTCTAGGTCTATCCCTCCTTTATGCGTGCGTGTGTGCATGTGCGTGTGCGTGTGTGCGTGCGTGCGTGCGTGCGGGCAGGCGTGTGCGTGTGTGCATTTGTGCTTGCGTGTGCACATGCGTGCATGTGCATGGGTGTATGTGTTCAAGCATGTGTATCTGTGTCTGCACCTGGAGTATATTGATGTAACTTCACTTCGCCTAAGAAGACTTAATAAAAATTAGTGTTTGGTGACTCTCATTCCATGTTACATAAGTACATCTTGCATGTGTACATTTGTGTGGTGTGTGCGTGCATGCATATAGTAGAGTATGATGTATATGACACAATCTGTTCATTATTCTCAGAGTCTGATACAGGAACTTCACCCGGGGATATAAACGGACCAACAGAAAAACTCAACAGACTTTCTCGAAGTAAGTTTATTGTTCCACCTTCAAATTAAGCACATTTTTGTCGAGCCCTGCATGAAGTGGAGTGTATTAGTGATCCAGGTGGCATCCATCGACCCCGGCATTCAAACTGAGAATTCAATAGAATGTTCTTCAAAATATCCCAAGTGCTCAACACACACAGGCTAAGGCTTCGAATATATTCTTGGTATTTGAAGACGAGTTACCAGGTAGTTGTTATGCCTGCTAAGGGAGCTAACTCTTATGCGTCATATGCATAGTCAGTGAATAGAAAGGAGATATATTTATGAACAGTTTACATTGTTGTGGATAACTGGCTCATTACAAAGCCTGCATCTATACTATCACATACATTTGTAAATAGAACGCATGCTGTCACAAACCCCCACACTTTTACAAACTTTGATGGTCTACCCAACCCCCACCCTACCCCACCACCACCCATCCCCATCCTACCCCACCACCACTTTAGGGGCTGAGCCTAATATAAACATTGTCTCGCAATCCGCAATCATATGGGTAACTAACATACCAAATTTGGTTGAAAGCTGCCAACTTTGACTTTCTGCCCCCAACTTCACCTGTCTCCCCCCCCCCCCTAAAGTAAATGTCGTCTTGGAGTCTGCAGTCATATGGGTATCTCACATACCAAATTTGGTTAAATTTCACCAAGTGATTTCAGAAGAGATAAGCAGATGGATTGGCAGATGGACAGATGGATGGATGGACGGATAGATGGATGGACTGATGTATGGATGGAATTGTGTTTGCAATATTCCCTTCATTTTTTTAAAAACACATGGTGATAATTATCTTATTTCACTCACGCAAGCATGCACACGCACGCACGCATGCTCATTTGCTCACTCACCCTTGCCCTACACATGCATACTCGCACATACACACATGCATGCACCTCCCTACATGTCATTACTTTATCCCATACCTCTGCACAGGTTCTGACCTGAGTACTCCTGACATGGAGAGTCTGTCACACCAATTGGCAGCTGCTGATGGTAGATCCAGTCAAGGTTAGATAAACTAACCATGGCTTGAGGCTGATGATAATGGATTAACCGGCTGGAGTTGAAACTGGCTTGAGCTTCATTGACCTCGCTAACACTAATTAATAACATGTTCAGTGTTCGTGCGTATGTGCGTGCATGTCATTATTGGCCTCACTAACACAGATTAATAACGTGTGTGTATGTGCATGCTAGAGCTGGGCGGTCTGACGGTAGTACCATGAGGACCGCGGTATACCATGAACCGATACCGTGACCGTTGACATTTCCAAATACCATGCATACCGTCCATAATGTTTGAGCAATATTTGAGAAATCGATCCATAAAATCTGACTTGACCACGGGTAAATAGGTGCTAATAGTGCCAAAAATATAGGCATCCCTAACTATTAGCTGAGTCGAGGTGAAAGGGTCGTTGTAAAAACAAACATCAAGACGTCAATTACAAAATAATGACAGGCAGAATTGTATGTCAAACATACGTCTTGAAAGTCTCACGGTAAAATTGCTTTATTTAAAACATCTAAACTCATTCTCTGGCCGTCTGCCCGTAGTAATTACACTATAATATATTCCCTATTCCCGTTTCTATTATTTGTAATTTATTACTCCAAGCATTTTGTCACCGAACAAACACGCTAGAATAACAAAATAACATACAAACAGCGTGCTATTCAAACACAACAGCAACCTCGCAAAGACGTATCTGATTGGTTGTTCATGAACTAGAAAAACTGAAAATTTACTAAAACGTAGTATTTGTTCGCGCCATTTTGATCACGTGCTAATTTATTAACAACGAGCAACTTTGAAGTCGTTATTTTTTATTTTTCTGGCTTGTTTTAAGAAATTTATTTAAGGATTAAATCCAGTTTAAGTAATGACACCTAAAAATTATAGTGTTTTAGTTTTTGTAATTCATTTTTCAACTGGCTACACGTCGGAAGTTCGCGGAAATAGCCTTTTACACGCATTGTTCACGTGAAGCATGGCCAGTAACGTGTCTGCACATCAGGTACTCGGTAATTATCAGAAGCTTTGGAATCGGCTATATTCAATGTCGCGTTATATGCATGTGTATAGGCCTGTTTTCACTTCAAGAGTATACTTACCTCCCTAATACTTTTGATATTGCTAAATATTGGCTTTCACTCAATAAACACTCAGATTTAAAACAGCTAGGTGCCCCTACTGGGCAGGGAGTCAGAGCGTAGTCCGGCGGATGCCAGCCCCACCTCCGCGCATGCGCAGACCAGCACTTCCTCTTTGCTAGATTATTGGCAAAGAGATCACACATGTTTTTTTGTTCAATAGCTTTTTCGCTCTCTTAAACTGTTTAAGTGGTGTTTGTTTGGAGTGTTAGTCACTTTTTTGGATGGCGGATAGGAATACGTCGCCACAGGAGGACGGAGGACCTTTAAATCAGGTGACTTCTAGTAAAATTAGCGAGTTTTCTTCCCGGTGTATTGTGTTTCCGGGACTCGCGTTTACCGTGATAAGCGCCTTGGTTGGTTGGGTTATATCAACTCGGTGCTACCTAGGACTAATTTCTCTTTCTGTTTATGTCCACAGGTCTGTATGACGCTAGGTGGTGACGTCACAGTACCAGAGAATTAGTATTCTCTCCACCATGGTTCCATTTCCTACTAACACTGTTAGGTTATCTAACCAAATGAAAAATTATGTCCAGTGAGTTGGAGGCCTGGTATAAAGGTCTTCTCACTTTGCCCTCTTGATCCAATTCCTTCCCCATGAGGTGGAGAGAGTTAAGAGGCGTGCAGATGGTGGAGTTTCCGGTTCGTCACGTTGGATGGTTTGTCTATACAAAGTGTCAGGTATCTAGTTATTGATAATGTGGTGATGTTAATTATTGTAAACAATCAAAGGGAGATAATTAACATTTTTGCCAGAAAAGAGTTATCTATATGTATCTGATGGTTGTGTAGTCAACTTATCCATTCAGCATACAATTCGTCTTTGCACTTGGATGTTTTGTTGGGATCGAATTTTTCCTGTCACGGGATTAATGACGTCATAATCAGCTGGCTATGTATTTATTAGCAATTCAAGCGCTATGCTGGTTTTTGATGTATATTGATCTTTATGATCGTTTTCCTTCTCCTTGAGTTGGATTGAGTTTCTAAGCTTAACTAGTTGCTCATACTCCTTGTCCTTTGCCCTGTTTCAGGGACCGGGTTGCGCGTCCTGTGGACGTTTTATGCATGTAAAGTTCTGGCCGCATCTGTGTTATCGATGTAGCCCTTGTGGTCCATTGATTAATTGTGACATATGTAAGCACTGGGGGGGCGAGTTAATGTCCGAATTCTTGTGCTGCTTACAGGCGACGGACAAGGTGGTAGAGGAGGAGAAGAAGAAGAAGCGGAAACGAGAGGTTGTAAGTAGGAAGGGTAAGGGGAAGGTCTCGTCCGCGGTGGATATGGAGACCTTCCGGACCGAGATGTTGGGAGAGATGAAGAGGACAATAAAAGATTTGGTTCCAGGGTTGCTTCGTGGCATGCTTCCTGGACCAGATCCTTTATTGTCCTCATCATCGGCTTCGGAGCAGGTAATCCCTGCCTCTGGATCGATTTTCCTTAGTCCGCTTCCGTTGTCCGACGATTCAGAGGTGGCAACATCGTCGTGTCGT